>JAQGAV010003915.1:0-11371 GCA_034691345.1 Phasmarhabditis papillosa | reverse complement strand
GTACAATACAGGGAATTGTTAGTACGGTTTACATTTGAAGATAGGGGGCGTGTTGGCCCAGTGTTTACAAGCTTCGCCTCATAAGCTAGAAGTCGATGGAACGAATCTACCCGAAGAAAGAATTCTTGAGGAGGTCCCTCTTCCTATGATTGCTCACTCTTTGCTCCAAATATATGTGATCTCGTGTTTCGTAACAAACATAATATGTTGGCGGGGTGGACGGCGCAGCCAGATCCAAAACTCAATAAGGTAGCAGCAAGGGTGCACCAGACCTGTCCTTTGTCCTTGGCTGCACTAATCAATTACGAAACTTTAAAACATTTGTCCTACTTTTTGTGTGTCCTTCTCCTAATCGGGACATTAGTTTAGATCCTTTCAGAAATATCAAGAATTCTAATAAAACATCTATATATATCATAGCTTGGCTGTTTAAGGTAGTAGGCGGAACCGGAATCGTTACCGGTACCTGTGTTGACAAAATCAATCCTAGAACTGGAGTATCCGACTGTCCCAGAATGGCCAGCTATTGCAACAACGCCGCGGTAAGGCATTTTTCGAAATCTACTTATCTATTATAAAGCTAAGTATAACAGTTATATTTTCAGTACTACACTCTGATGACCCAGGAATGCCCCAGGACATGCGGAAGATGCAACGGAAACAACGGAATTTACGGAAACAACGGAATTTACGGAAACAACGGAATTTACGGAAACAACGGAATTTACGGAAACTACGGAAACTACGGAAACTACGGAAACCTCGGAAACACTAGTGAGTTAGAATACTCTGCAGTTCGCACATTAACAATTCGGTCTCGAGACTTTTGAGCAGCGTGAATTTCAGCGAAAAAAATGAATAATTCTTGCTATAAGTGTAGGGTTTAAGATAACTGGCGCTCGAATTGTTGGTGCGCAAATGTCCTGGCTAGGTCAATTCCAAATTTCGGTTCATTGTTGCTTCGCTCTTTTTCTAAAGAAACCCAGAAATTATCCAATTTTCCTTAACTAAATATTTGAGTGTACTGAATGCACTACAACATTTGGAAATCAGCTCATAGCGTAATTGTATACTTTTAGACTGTGTTGACCTGACAAACCCCGCCACCGGAAGATCCGACTGTCCCAGCAGAGCCCACTTGTGTAACAACTCTGTTGTAAGTTATTAGTTATAGTTACACATTCAATTAAAAAAATAGCATCTAAAATAACAAATATAATCTAACAAGAACAAAGGTTAATAAGTTAATTAATAAGTTTTACTCTGTCTTTTCGCCCACCCGGAAACCCCAGGCAGGCTGTCCAAAAATTAGTTTTCAACACATCGAAAGATGGTCGAAACTCAATTTTACCTTGTAAATCAGGTAAATACCTAACTTATTCGAAATACAGTCGCCACCCCACCCTTGGCTGCAGCGTATCCGAGTTAGCTATTGCACACAGGCGAGAGACCATGTCTGGTAGAAGAGACGCAGGGCAACCTGTAACTAGAAAATATGGCTAAAAAAAGATTTTCAGGATCAATAACCGCATTATTTATAAACATGGTACTGTAGTAATTTAAGAATAACTTCAATAAATAAAGTCTGGTTTCCAAAAATAGGTTTAGATCACTTCTTCAATAAAACCTCTACATAAAAGCTCCTTTCATAACAATTTCTGTCTTTAAGTTTTAAAATTATACTTCCGTGTAAGAATAATTATCTGCCTATGCGTTTACCATGGTTGAGTGGTTATCCTTCCCTTTAGATTAGGTTTAACAACTTTTGAAATAAAACTTAAAATAGATTGAAGAATGTATCTACAGTTAGTTCAAATGCAAGAAAGTTACAAGGCTAGTATAGTCGATGTACTAGTAGCTTGCAAAAGGTTACGGTACGAACTGCAAACTACTTAGAGCTGATTAGAGTACATAGGGAAAATTTAGAGCAAATATATGCTGCAATTTGAATTTATTAACCTTTATCTGCAAGCGAGTAGTCCGCCGACTGTAATGCTTCAATTTAACTTCTCTATTGACCTTCAAGAATGACGCTTTATACAGTGATTTTTACGCAGTTGTTCCCCAGGATACCGTACTAAATCCCTAACTCCTGCAACATACTATACATTCAAAATAAAAGCAAAATAGAAGCGGTCAAGTTGTATCGGTGGGGGGGATTCTGAACATAGATAACCCACTGACAGCGTACCAACTTCTGAAATAGAAATGTTCTTATCTGTTTATATAAGCACACCTTGTGTTATAGCGTATATTATATGGAAAATGACAACTAAGAAAAGACTAAAATTATAGTGGAGAGTGATAGGGATCGAGAGATACATGCAGTTTCAAAAAAAATACAAAACAAATAATATATAATAATGCATTTGAAAGAAAAACTATTCTGAGTGAGCAACAATTTAGCTGCAAAGTGACTTTACAATAGTGATAGGCAGGGGTAAGAACAATCCTGTCCGGCTCAAAATGTTTGGGAAAAACAAACCCTGGTTAAGCTCATTCTTGATAACAGCCGGAATGTTCCGGAATCAACAATCCGATCCCTATGTGGTGAAGCATTGCATGTTTTGTAGCAAGTGTGCAATGATAGAGTGGAAAAGAACTAAACTATATTACACCTTAGCCTTGGCTACCGGAGCCGTTTAGTTGGTCTGCTCTGGTCTGAGTCCTTTCAGACCGGGCTAAGGCGGATAACTTCTCTGGCAGCTATCCGCCTAAGTTTTTAAACCAGTTGTATATAATTGCGGATTAACGGGTTGGCCATCAAAAGGTTTCAGTCTACGAAACGTGAAATCTCGAAGCATAGTAGCCAGAAATACAGTAAGCATAAATACTACTGATCTAAATGTAATGTAGCCTGATTCTGCTGATCGGAAAACCGGCCTCGTCTGGGCTGGCCCGAATACCCTTACTAACGGACGGGGCCCAATTTGGTCCATGTTCCACGCCAGGGCTGGCAAAAGGGTGGCTGGCACGGTCCGGCCCCGATTTTCATACATTACAAAAATATTAACAAAAATTAATAAAAATGTTGAGAATAAAGACAAAAAGTGTTTTCCACTATTTGGGTATTCTAACTATACAAGAAAATAACATTAGATGCAGTAGTTATAAAATATCGATTTTCTCAATTTTGGGTATTGATTTTCTTGGAAAAAATATTGACTATAGAAAATTAAGAGATCCGCGTAGCCCTGCTCCGAGCCCAACTCACCATTTTCACTATTCGCATGGATGTCACTATTTTTGTATTCCAAGTAGAGTTCATTTCCACGAGTACTAAAATTATTTCTTAGGTTCGCAAATGTAATAACGAAAATACAGTCTAAGAGCTTCATCCAGAGTTTGGATACTATTAACAATAAGTAGAATATACACAAATCTAATTTATTTTACAATAATAAATAAACTTACGTAAACGAATAGAATTTCGGTTTATTCAAACCATATCTCAGTGTAACAGCATCAATTCTTATATTCAATTTTCGTAATAGAACAACGGTTTCAAATTTAAAGAACTTGTATACATTAGCAAGCATTTCATCAGGAAGACTGAGCAGATTCATCTTGATTAGAGGAAGGCTTTAGAGCTTAAATGATATATTAATAAATAAATGTAAATTATAATAGTATTGGGTAAATAGTTTATTATCAAAATGACCATATAATAAATATACTTCTTAAAACACGTTACCTTCTTAGTTTGACCTAATTATAAAGAGGTTAAGGCCCATTGGGCATCTTTGTTTAGAATAGTAGCTCAAATTACTCAATTAAAAAAATGTTTACTCAATAGTTCAAATAATCTTCTTAATAATCAACCCCAAAACTGGATAATTAAAAGGGCTCTCTTGGTGTTTGGTGTCAGCGTGGTAAAATCACGTGATCGTGATCATATTAAGGAACCCTGGCAGCCTGGTTCTATCTTGATATCAACTGCTACTAGAAACAATAGAAGAAACTCAAAAACGAACTTTTCTTAAGAGAATCGAATAATTTTATTTCAAATTCTTCAAAAGATTGAATTGCTTTTGAAGGTCAAATTCATAGGATTAGAAAGCGAATGTAATCTGGTAGTTCCAGAAGATCAATCAAAATATCCACCATTTGTTCTAGTGTCTGTTTCAATAGCAAAATGAATCAGAAACAGCAAAACTTTAGTATGTCTAAGAAAGTCCTCGAGGAACTACTGATCTGGAATATGTCCTGCCTCCTCCTCACCTGCATTGGAATATTCAGTTGTTGTTCTTCCACATCCGATTCCGAATCCGGTTCATTTGCGTACACGCCGTTACTCAGAAACAGAAATATCTGACCAATCCTTGAAATACAAAGTTTAACGCCTGTTAGCGACTAAATAGGAGACTAACGACTAAAATAACGATTGTCCGGAAGAAAACCACCTTTTGCGGCTTTTAATAATCAGAGATCGGAGTTCGAGACAAGTTTGTAATGAAGCTAATAAAATGAAGCTGGGTCCCGCAACGATGTCTACAGTAACGCGTCCAAAGTTTGGGATTGTGAGCATTTGATAAAGGCTGGCCTACTTTTACACACATGTGCTCGTGATAGGGTATAATTATGTCGGGAATTATGTTACGTATAGATTAAACTTTTATTGTTTGCTCTCTAACCCTTTGTATAATAATATTATATATTCGATTATACCCTTTGTATTTCTTTCTCTGTTCTTTCTCTGTTTTTATATCTTGTTTGGGAGCTTGAGAGTCTGGGCTTGCGATCAGCTTTCTGGATACGATCAGAGGCTTAATTACTTAATTATTCAACTTAAAAATAGACACGGTCCCCATTCAAAAACAAGGAAGGCATCATTTTTCACTTATCTGAATTCATTCACGACGCTATGGCTCGGTAATTATCTAGTCACTCTGCCTCAAATCTGAGGTTTTATTATCCTACATTGACATGCCGCGTTTTGTTTGTACCCAAAGTTTATAGCACAATATATGTGCTGCAACGTAGCAGCTTTTACGCACGTTTTCAAGTCAATTCAGAGAAAGTCTGCGCTTGGCTGGGTCCCGCAACAAAACTACAGTAACCCGCGTATGCAGCCCAATTAGATCGAATGCGCATTTATTGTCAGTTGTATATCGAAACTGTTGCGTGAGTGACGCGTCGGTGTTTTTCTCTGTATCTTTTGTTTATATTATTTGTATCTATAAATATCTATAAATATTGCTATAAATATTATACTTTTAACTTGCTTTCATGTTTCTCGGAATAGTAGTATTCTTTCGGGAATCTCTAAACCGTTTGAGGAAAAGATTAGGATTATTTCTTATTTGTTCTTTGTTTTTCCGTTCATATGTCGTATGGTGCACAATCGGTGTGGCTACCGTGCAGTTCGCCTTTCCTCTCAAGTGTGGCATCTGTTATCGAGGAACGATGGCTCATGTTTTACCGCATCGAGTTTCTTTCATTATCATCGGGTGCAAAGCTAGGAAAACAGCCAAAGATGATAACTGTAAGCGCAAAAAGACAGTAATTGTAAATTCATATAATTCATTATATTCATCTCTTCATTTGCCTGGTATATTGTTCTTTTCAATAGGTATTAAAGTCTTCTAATCTTGTTTTTTTTTCGGTAAATTCTGGAAACCAGCTTGTTTCAATGAACATCTCAGGTAAAGCTGTTATTCAATTTACTAGCCAGATACATATTAAATAGAATACAACACACAGCTATTCGAAAGAGTTACGACTTAGTTGGGATCAAAACTATCTGAAAACTAAACAAGCAAGTTTATTTAGAGGAATATATATAAGATTCGCTTACTAATTGCGAGAATGGTAAAACTTAATAAAAACAAAACACAACCTATAAAAGGGTAACGTATTACATAAACGTGGCCAAAAACCACTCAGGAATCTTAATAATTTCATTTTATTTTTTAGTTGACAAGTTTAAAGTCTTACTTCCTTCTCTCAAACAACGAGGATTTTTTTTTTCTTCATTACGGATTTTATTCAACATAATATAATCAGCTGCTATTTTCTTCAAAGATGGCAGTCCAGTCAAAACTGGTTTAAGAGAAACAAATTTGTAAGTGAAGTTTTTGCGACGAACCAATCGAAGGCCTGCTGTACCATCCTGACGTGGGACTGTTTCGAATGCTTCTGCATCGTACTGTATGTACTGTCCTGAGGGATGAAGACATTGATCTAGACTAGGTTGTATGTCACTGGAATTAAAGAATTGTAAATTAGTTTGTATAATGAAATTATGTTTACTTGTTAGTATTAAAAACTTGTATTGCGATTAAAATATGATTTCAGTAAAGCGGAAAGCTTGAAAAGATTGTAATTTGATCGAATCCTCCAATATTGGTTCTGGCACAAAAGTAAATTTGGGATTTGGTCAGATTTTCCAATAATTTTATACAACCGGTCTACTAGGTCCACACGTAAGTAATACAGGTAACGTCACATACAGTCTTAGCTTACTTTTCTATTATCAATGGATTGCTGATTTCAAATAAACCACTGGCACATTCAGCTTCTAAATCACATATTCTTATGAAACCTTTGTGTTCGTCATCCTTAAATAGACAGTTTTATTACACAGTAGGGATGGATGCCTAAACTATGCTCGTTTGGATTTTGCTTTTGCTTATTTATAATATAGATATGTTAAACTTTCAGATACTAGTTGAGGTTCGACCTCCGGCTATATTCACAATAAACCTACGCGTTCCATCATGTACATAAATCTATTGTTAATCCACTGAGGCCTACCACCATATTGAAGAATTGGTTCAATTTTTATTCCACGACAGAAATCTTAATTATCAACTTGTAATGTAAAATATTACATTTAATAATTTCTTTTAAAACCAGAAAACTGATAAAATTAGCAATCCGTATACATAGAAAGAACAATTTTGAAGAGCATTGAAATTGAAAGTATTGGTTAACGAATAGAAAAGAATGACAAAGTTGTACCTGATGGTGAAGGCAGCTTCGATGTCTCTTTAATAACTTTAAAATATTTATCCATATCCATAATTAGGCACCCCCCACGTCTAAGTGAATAGTATAATAGGTGTTTATACGCAATAATTGTTTGCAAACCATATTGCAACTCTAAAAATAATCAATTGCTCAATGCAAATTTAAAAAAAGAAAAAGAAATCAATCAAAATTGACAATTCAATGAGTTTTACTCTTTATTATTCAGTTACCTAGTTTCACAAACTTCAATGCGTCTGCACAATTAACCACAACGTCGTCTATTTCCCGAACATCTTCAAAGTGCTTCGGTATAAAACGAATCCAAATATCTTCAATGTCCTCTTCATCTTCATTTTCCTCTTCATCTTCAATATCTGGGTCTTCTACTTCTTCTTCCGACTGTTCATCTTGTTGGTCTGATGTAGGTTGATCTTCGAACGACGACGTACCGTTCCCTTCCGATTCTTGATTTACTGTTAAATTATATTTAGGTTGGGAATCGTATTTGAATAGCTAATTCGAACTTCCGCTACGGAATAATTTTCTGATAGCAAAAACGAGGGGTTTTGAACAAAACTGTTTCCTTATTTTAGTAATTATATACTTACCAATACTAGAGAATCCCAAAAAGCGAGATATCCATCTTATCGATGATGCACCATACCGTGCGAATTTATTTGTAAATCTTTCTCGTGAAGGTCTGGGACTCAGTGTAGATAAGTCACTTAAACAGTCTTCGACAACCAAATAATCTAAAATATAAGGATGGTGTGCTGCAAAGTTGCACCTTTTTCGCACGTATTTCAAGCCAGTTCTAGTGAAGGTCTAAACACGTCTGGATCCCGCAACGATGTTACCGTATCGCGCACAAGTTGGGACATTGAATAGCAGTTGGCCTACTTTCGATGAGTTTTCTGGTGATACGTTAAGTTATGTCGTGATGCGTTATGTCGGAAACTTGTTACGTTTAGATAACCTTATTTTGTATTATTGTAGTTTGTATTCTAACCCTTTGTATATAAATCTTTTTATCTTTCTCTCTCGCTCGTTTACATCTTGTGTCTTGATCTTAGAGCGAAAGTTGAAGTGAGCTCTCTGGATACGATCAGCATACAGAGGCGAGCCATAAAACCACCTGAACCACCTGGGCTGAAACTGTCAACGCATCTAGTTAAAAGTGTCCCGGAAATTGGTTTATGCGCTGAACAGATGGTATAAAACTAAGGGATGGTATGCATTGTTCATGTGACTACTAAATGAATCAATACCGTCATTAAATTCTAAAAAATAAATCACCTTGTTCGTTGACCGTTAAAAATCCTTGACTTATTTGAAACCCATATTTTGTACTAAAACCACGTTCATCTGGTTTCCAGTACCTAAAACAAAACAAAAATATTTTATTTCCTTATGATACAGCGTCTACTGAATTGTCAACCTCGATCTAATTCAATCGAATAATAACAAACTACCTTACATTAGTTTTCTATCAATGCAATCAAAAAACTTACGAAACGATTTTTGGCTGAATGTATTTCCCTTTGAAATCCACTTTATAAAGAGCCCTCTTTGGTCGGATAGTGTTGGGTCCATTATTTTCCGCGGCGTGCCATTGTTGTAGAAAAATAGTACAAATATGCGCATCATCCACCCAGTAGATGAAAATAATGACCTAAAATGATTTGATTATTGTTCTTGTTAATTAATTCCAAATAGGTTTCTAATATCGAGATCAGTACGATCTGTTGAAGCTCGAGTTGGGCAGCTCGGTCTGAAAAAAACGAACCCCACCTTGACCGAGACCCGAAAGCTGGTTTTTACCAATGATTTCCTTGTTAGGGAAAACGAGAACTTACAAAATCCTTAAACGTTTCTAAAATCAGTTCATGAAGCGTTTCTTCCTCAAAGTCAATGAAGTAAATACTACATATTTTAGACTTCTAAAACAAAAGTAAATGTAATATATTTTGCACTTTTAGCTTACCGAACTATCGCGTTCAAAGCCCTTTCGACAGGCATATCGCCCATTTGGGCTGTGGTAAAGCGTTTGTTCCATGGGTTTCTGAAGAGAAAAATACAAAGCATTTATTAAGAAAAGATAGAATGACTATGTTTAAAAATATTATGTAGATATGAACGGATTAAAACAATTTAAAAATAGTATTTATTACGATATAAAGAAACCTTTTATAAACAATTATTCTCTTAGGAAATATTCAAATACAAATTGACTGCCATCATATTCATAGACGTTTGTCACAGTAATACATTGGCACATGTAAAACTTTATCATTTAAAATATCCGTTTTTAAGTTATTTTTCTGTATTTTTTAACTAATTTAATCGTACTCTGTTATAACAACAGAACCATACAAAAAAGCAATAAGAATGAGAAAGCACTTTTTTTGATTATGGAAGATTTACAAGTAATAGTTATTATTCTATTCTAACAATAAAATAAAAGTCTAAGAGTATTCAGTGCAATTTAGTTGATTGTTATGAATGTGAATATCATCTGCTCGGCTAGTCTCGCTTGCCAATAGTGTATTATATGTATGACCTTTGTGAGCCGATAGAGGTCAACTAACGCCTCCTTTCTAAGACAAGTTTAATTAAAAAATATTAATAATAATAATACAATATATGATGATAATTTGAGAAATATATTTAAACCAAATAGCTATACTTTCTATTTGTCATTTTTAGTCTATTGTCTTTTATTTATTTTTATATTTTCTATATTTTTAGTCTATTGAGCTACTTTGGTATAACAGTTCATTATGTTTAACTTGTTTTATAGCAAGTACAACTTTATTATTAGTTGTCGTTTGGAATGCTAAACTGCAAAACACCGCGGATACATAGAAAATTCAATATTTCCTTCTTTTCCACAGAACACCCAGTGATCATTATAATATGTAAATATAAGTTTATTCACAAGTTTTTATCAGAAATAAACGAAAGACAGAAAGACAGTGGGTCTATTTCTTAAAAACTAGATTACTTGTTTATACATAACTGTTGTATCTTATGAGACCCGCTTATGCAGTTTCTTGCACCAAAAGACGGAATATTAGAACGGAGCTGTCTCTGCTCAGAAGATTCCGGAATAAATGACCGAAACCCTGCCTCGAAGACATCTACTATTATTGTGATACGAGTGATACAGAAAATAAAATAGTTTTTAAATAACTTATGCAATACAAATAGCTCTAGTTAACACTACACTTATTCATTAATTTCTACACTAAACCTAGTTCTTGACTAGAAGTTATTTGAACGAGACAAACGGAATACTGTTGAACAATGTAAACAGTGTATATAGGGTCTTTTTTACCTGACCCCAAAAAACCAGACATGCTTTTCTGACCAAACAGCTAACTTGGTTGTTTCCCACAAATCGGTGTTATACATATGAGAAAGTGTTAGATCATCATTCTCGAAAGGAACCGATAAGACCAAGTATTCAGTTACGGTATTTACAGTTTTGTTGGTATTGAAATCAAAAAATGAAGTATGTCTATCTATATAGTACCTACAGAAAGTCACTTTTAATAGATTGGAAGCGGAGACAGTGGGGTTAAAGGACTGTGCTCTCATTTTTAAATTAAAATTCATTTTACTCTAGAAAGCTTTGACCAAATACGTCGAAAAAACTCAGTTGCATAGATTGAGTTATGGTCTTTCCCATGATATATAAATCAACATGAATTCCTTAACAAAATAAGACAGGGAATGAGCATCAAGGTTTGACCATTTGAATTTGCCCTGTCCCGTTATGTTAGGGCGCGGCGAGCCGTGCTTACAATCTGATACAAATAGTTCGTTCAAAACCTAGACTACATTGCGCCGGCTTCATACGATGCGAGATGTTGCAAAATTTGCATTCAAATTCGCTGGAAAATGCTTTCCATCGCTTCAGGCGAGAGAACTTCTGAAGGAAACATTTACAACCGCTTATCGTACAAGGCCGGCACAATGTAGTCTAGCTTTTGAAACAGACTATACATATGTTTTCTTAATGTGGGCGGAATCCCAGTGCTAGAATTGTTTCGCATTCAACCAAATATTAAGAATGTTAAATGATTGTTACGTTTAACGCAACATATTATTGCATTATAAAGATGTTAGTAAGTTATATATACTTTTATTAGTTATGCAATTTCAGTTGGATTCAAATGGCCAAGCCAGTCACCTTGAACTCAAACACAGTGAAAAGAACCCCGTTCTTCCATACACCTACAGAATTGTTATCCATCGACCAACCGGAAGCGATTTATCAAAAATACCTCTATGGATGGATATTGCACCGCTTACTCCAATGGCACATAATATTTACATTTTCACAAAAGAAAAAAGAAACCATTTTAATATGAAGATGAAAGAGAATAAATAAGTT
>JAQGAV010003914.1:0-11375 GCA_034691345.1 Phasmarhabditis papillosa | reverse complement strand
CGCGATTCTCTCCAGAAGAATCCGAATGGAAAGGCAGTTCTCGAGCAAATTTTTATTTAGTTTGCTAACTTGTTTTGCACATAGGTGTTCGTTTATTGTTACTTTGTTATTTTTGTTTCATAAAGTTGTAATTTGAATTTGAATCATGTACGTTACGGAAACATTTTAAAAATGGAACGTACTATTGAAACTAGTCCTGAATGAATGGATGTAAATTCTATCGGAGCACAATCTAAATTCCGCACGATACTTATGGTTAGGATGTGCAATGCAAAGCATAAGGTTTAGTGAAATTTGTATCGTATACAGGGGAGCTGGGGATACATGTAAAAAAAGAGATTGGAAAGGCCTCTTCTGCAAACGATTCATTTTACGCACGCGATGCAAACGATGAAATGAAGATTCATTTTAAATCATCTAAATGCATGTTTCTGTTTGAACTTGATTTGTTTAGTAATATATTGTCTCTAGTCGTTAAGGGATCTTATAAGTGTGTGAGAATTTAACCTCATTTTAAAATCAATTCGTTCTTTTAATACATGAAGGATATATATCAACACTGTCGATGCCATGCGGAGCCAGTCCAGCATTTCAGAACCCGTATTCATAGTCGTTTGCCACATTGATATATTAACACATTTGATACTTTGTCACACAATTATGCAATTTTGGCATTCATAAACTTTTGTCTCAAGTGTGATAAAAGGCTCTTTTGTGATAAATAGGGACAAATTTATACCTGGATAAATGGTTGCATCTAAATTTATCACACGGATATATTTGAAGGTTTTAAAGTATAGTTTAGCTCGTCATTTTTAATATTTTATTTGGATTTAAAGACGGTATAGTGAGTATTTAGGAAGATGCAAAGACTTAATCGCAATATTCCCGATAATCGTTTTTAGTAATGCGAAAAAATACTTTCGGTATACAAGTACGAATAAGAGGTGTGTTTGACACAAAATTATTAAACAAATCAATTCCCCTATAATAATAATAATAATAGTTTATTTTTCCGAAAGTAGAATTAAACGAAATGTAAGATCACAGTATATTACTATTGATTTAAATAAGTACTTTTACTTTCGGGGAGGAATGTGGCCATTGCTGGACATTGCTAACCTCCTTTGGAAAACATTAGACGCGAAACATGAAACAAACAAATCTAGAAGTAAATAATAGTAAAAATATAAAAATAGAAGTAAAATGTTAAAATATTAAGTGGTCTGTGGTTTTTTGCTAACAATAGCCTCCAGTCATTAGTTTTCTTCCGGAAAAGATGGTGATATGTTAGTGTCTTAAATGTAAATACATCTTAGCGGAAAATAATTTTTGAAAATGGGACCAGGCGAGAACAGACCAGAAACCACTAAGCTATTAAACCCTCTATTCCGAGAGACACTCATTATATGTTCCATATTAACAAACTGGAACTAACAAATTCTCAACTCTCATTACTCACTCGTTTCCGCCTAATTTGTTTATTTTTCAGGTAAGGAGGTTGTTTCTCACACTCTCTGCTAGTGCTTTTTGCACTTTTTGCGGGTGCTTTAGCCTAGTAGTTAGAGTTTCGGTCTCTGAATCCGGGAGGATCTGAGGCTGTGGTTTCAACTCCCCGTTGCTGCAGAAGGCTTTTCGACTCCCCGTTGCTGCAGAAACTCATTTTTCAATTGGTATTTTAAAAAAAACATACAATTTTGTTAAAATAGTTGAACGATAAGATCTACATTAAAATTTTACCAGAAATCAGAAGCAAAAAGCAAAAAGGAAGGAAAAAAATCCAAGTTTCTTTTTTCGAATGTACGCAATTGAGCGTGATTTTTTGTCCACATGGGAATGTCTACAGTAACCAATTACATGAGACTTAGCCGTGGACTATATCTGACTACTAATCTAGCTTACAACCAGCTAACTGTATTTCTGCTTACAACCAGTTATCTGGCATCTTCGTTGTCTGCTTCTCTCCCTTCCCCAGCCTATCGCATGTACGCTGCAGCCGATTGATTTCGCGACTTCACCCTCTTTATCTGGATATGGGGGTGTGACCAAAGAAGAGTGTACTCTAACTTTTTTGATTTTAGGTTCATTTTCTTTATTTTGAACTTTTGCTGTGGTACATTTATTTACGTTCAGATAAACTATCGATTCGCAGCGTTTTCAACCACTTTTGGTAAATTATAGCATGAAATTTAGTTATTTTAAGTGTTTTAATCGTTTTTTTCTGAAAAAAATTTATAGTTTTCAAATTTACTTTGTATTTTTTATAGCATAAGGATGTGATAGTTTTCCGACCTATAAAATTTATCAAAAAAGGCAATAAATTTTCATTTTATCGAGTTTTGTTCTGATAAAACGTGTTCCCATATGCTTTTGGAGCAGTCTTGCGGCGTTTTCTTTGAGAAAATTTAATTAGACTCATTTAAAACATGTGTATTTTTAATAATTCTGAGAATTTACATATTATTCGTGAAATTTATTTGCGGAGCAGCTGCCGCACCATAGAAACGGATTTACCGTCGAAGCTGAAACATGAAATCCTTCTCAATACTTATGTTATTTTATATACTGAATTTCAAATTAAATCGTGTTTGTTTTATCAAATTACTGTATTCTAAAGTAAAATTAAAGTTAATTCAACAACTGTAGCACCTTTCTAGCTTGTGGTTAAACTTTTTTGAACTCAAATTCTATAATTACGTTGAACAAATTGTATTATTATCTGCAGTACTGTAAATAAATTTGGAATTTTGGAACACTTTCTGATCCGCCGCCTCCGCTCCCCAGGTGCTGTGCAATGGAGTCCTGGCTACCCTATGGTTCCTTCGTCTCACTTCATCCTAATATCTGTGATATCTTGTTTCGTAAATTAAGAATAAGCTATCTTTTAAACTTCATATTCACGGCCTGGTCTAACAGAAAAACATAGTTAGACTATGATTCAGCGTTAAGACTCACGAATCTTCCAATCGACTAGAAATTCATAAAGTTTTGTTTTGACAGATGATATACTAATCGTTTGATGCATTTAACATTTAAAATAAATTTTAATATTAATAAGTGCCGGCAATTTATCTAAATGACGGTTAAATATAATGTAATTTGGAAAATTCACATGATTTCGAGTAGCTTACCCACGCACATTAGGTTCCCTGTGCTTACGAGTTGTTCAGTTTTTTTAAAATGACTGACATTACTTTGAAAAGCTAAGTCTAGCAAGTTTAGTTTGCTTTTAATGTATGGTAACTAGTGATTAGTAGCTTTGCCTCATGAGCTACAGAGCTTATAAACCGTCCGGCCCGGCCTGGGTTCCAAATCCTGGGCCGGGCCGGGCCGGTACAGGTTGGGCAATCAGCCGCCTCTTGTCAATAAGGTCCATGATGAACCTTTACTATGGAGCGAGAGGTCGCGGGTTCGAATCCACCCCGAACCATTTTGTTTTGTTATTTTTCAATGAGTTCTTTGTGCTGAGAAATGGCCAGTTCAAAAACAAATTTCAAAAATACCCAAAATTTGCGTATTATTTCCTGAAAAACCAGGATCTTGCAGAAAAAGCCTTGAAATCCGGCCTACCCCGGTGCAAAAAAGTAGGCCGGGCCGGTTGAACAGCTCTGATGAGCTAGAGGTCAAAGGTTCAAATTCCCCGATGACAGAATCCACCGTACCCTAGGTGATTTGCCATGCAATTCCCGTTTCCTAAAGTTCCTTCGTCTCTCATCTTTGCTTCAAAGATCTGTGATCTTGCCTTTTGTAAAATGCATAAACAACAAATCATTATTTCAAAAACACAAACCTATTCAAGGGTATTACTGGATATGATATTCCCAAATGACAAGGAAACGTTTCGGAAAATATGCCTTGGACGGGAGTCAAACCCGCGACCTTTCGTTAACCGGACGAGTGCTCTAACCACTGAGCTACCAGAGGCTTGTACGGTGTTGGGTTATTATGAACTTAGAATCTAGCAGTTCTAACTGTATTGTTCTCTTGAAACTTCCTCATTCAACAAAATTCAACCTAGCGCGCCCCCGTCAAGATCTCTGACCCAATCGCAATGACTCATGCCTCTTCTAGAATTGATACAGACCTTTAATTTCCATGTAGGACTCCATTTATTTGTCTTTCCACTGTAAAACCGATCGCATGACGTTTCCCAATTCGTTTCCGATACAACATTGGCAAATAAGCCCCCACCGAACTTGCACATTTTTGAGCAGCCTGCCCGCTCGACGGCGGCAGTCATTTTATTATTTTGCGGAACTGCGATGACATTTCGACATCCCTTAGATTCTTGAAGCAAGTTCACAGCGAGTCGAAATAGTCATTTTCATCCATTTAAGAAAAAAGTCATCGACTCTTGCAACGAAAACCTACTGATCAAAGTTAAGGTGGTCCTACAACGACAACCTGCACATCTACCGCTTTTGTACTACTTTTTTATGAAAATTCGCGATTTTTAGAAAATAGGAGACTTTTAGGGAATGTTCATTGAATTTTTATCACAGTTTCGATAACATACATCACACTCGCAGGTTTTGGCACTGTGCCTAAATGGTTAGTTCGACTAGCTGTGAGTTCTGTAGTCATCTTATAGAACATCTCAGAAGATAGCATTATGTGCTGCAAAATAGACTTTCATACTTCACATTCATAAAAATTGTTGACATATTTGTGTACATCTTTTAAAATTTTTAATAAAACAAGAAACCAGCAATGGTTAGATTTCGAATAAACCAGGGCTGTGAAAAGGACGGCCAAAAAATTGTTCTTGCGCAAGCCGACTTTTTGAATTTTCAGCCCTGTGCTCAAATTTTCTGCCCCGGCGCAAACGGGCCGCCGCGTGGAATAAACTACACCTTCCAATGGAATACAGTATACCGTATACTTGAAAAGCAGTAGAAAACATCATAAATTAACTAAATTAACTAACTAGGCTATAATAAACTTTTAGTTATATCTTTGCCTCTGAAAGTAGTAAGCAGCCTCTTCGAAAAACTATTTATCTGATATCCATGCTTTCCACCTTCCAACTTTCTTTTGTTTACGGTGGGGTTCGGCAAGGTAAACGGTATGGTAAACCGGTAAAACGGTATACCGGTATACCGTTTTACCGGTAAATTTACCGGTAAATGTTTGTGGTAAATTTACTGGTATACCGGTTTACCGGTAAATTCCCAAAAAGTTTACCGAATCGCCACCCTACTTTTGTTAATATGGTTTAGAATTTTTCCCTGAGCCATTGAACCTTCAATCTCTAGTTCCTGGCGCGATCTAAATTAGCCTCCGTTCATTCGAGACAATTGAAGGACTGTGTGTATGTTCTCATTCTGTAGTATTTTCGTCGCGGGAGAGCAAATACACCGCCGAGCCAAACAGACTAGACCTTTAAACTTTTGTATTTTGTGCTTTCGACTTTTTCCGCGATGCATTGGAAGCATGGAACTTCCAGCTGTTTGAAGCATAATGCTTCGTTAGTTTACTTTGCAAGCTTGTACTATAGTCCGTTTCAAAACCCAGACTATATTTCGCCTGTCTCATACAATGCGCGCTGTTACAAATTTGCCGTCAAATTCGCTGAAAAATGCCTCCCCTTAATATAGTCATACAAAAAACTTATTAATATAGTCGACGGACGAATTGCTTGCAGGGGTATACGATCAGATTTGCAAAGGGGCGCGGATACTAAAAAGTAACAATATACTAAAACCCAAACAGATTAGCGCTCCAGCGCAACAGTGGCAGTCCTTTAACTGCAAGCAATTAGTCCGTTAGTCCGTCTACTATTTACATGTGGGCTTCAAACCCAGCCTCAGCACCTTTTTCAACTTATAAAGGTACACCATATGTAGCTTTTAAAGAAGTCTATAAGAAAGTTCCTTCACTCAAATCCTGGTAGTTTAAAGGTCGGTTTCCTTCATTTTAAAGGCCTGCTCTAATCGCAATGGCACATTTTATAACACCGCTATGTTTAGTCAGTCGGTTCGACGACATTTCTTATCGGCAAAACTCATAAATATGAATAGCATCATTTCCTTGATTTCAAAAATCTATTCAGACCCAAATTCAGCCCCCTTTTTCTGCCAATTTCTGGCTTTTTAGATGGTTTAAACATTATATTTTATGTTATTTTATTAGTAGATAAGGAAAACAAGCAACGTAAGAATGGGGGTGACTAAGATTTGGTTTTAATTTTATAGTGATAGTGGTTTCATGTAGGACTGGAAAAAGGTCGGCCGGGCCGGCCCGGGCCGATTTCCCAAAAAGTCAAATTCTCAGCCCTAGCTTCATTTCGTAAGTGTTTAAAAGAAGAATGTTAAGAACTTTTGATGAAATATCATGTTGTTGTTGTGATTTTACAAGGGTCAACGCCCACCTGGAGCCTAGTGTAGATAAAAAAAGAGTCTAAAAACAAAGCAAAGAGTTTAGCTTATGACTCAGACTCAATGGCAGAACCTTATCAAATATAAAGGTACAAACTTGTGGCAGGCTTTTTGAACAATAGTAAAATGCTGCTAGGCCCTATTGTCTTTCAAAGAGAAGTTATTTGAAGGCAAAAGTTTTCTCACCCGCGCTCTTACTGAGCACCGCGTTTGGAGCGTTGACAGACTATAGATGTACAAGTTCAAATACTTAATAGCTAACTAATACTTAATAGTTTTATACGTATAGCTCCATAGTTCACTACAAAAAACTAGTTTATACACTTTGGTGAATTTATCTTTTGTTTTGTAATTACAACAAAGAACAAAATGGCCTAGTAGCATTTTACTATTGTTCAAAAAGCTTCGCCACCAGTTTGTACCCTTACATTTGATAAGATTCTGCCACTGAGTCATAAGCAAAACTCTTTGCTTTGTATTTAGACTGTTTTCTGAGCTCCGCCCACCTGGAGCCTACTGTTGTGACCTGTTTCTGACATCATGAAACACACCCCTTAGATAAATAAAGAGTGTTTCAATTCAATCAATAAGCGAACCATTGAGAACAAGAGCAGACTCTGGAAAATGTGAACAGACAGTGCAAATTAGCCTTTTATATCTTATCTAATAATGAATTATTCTTCGAAATCAGGGCTTTAATCATAGTTTTAGTAGTTGAATTGGTGTTATCAGTCAATTATTTTTATTACAACTAAATTTGCATATCAGAAGGTAGATCACTATAAAAGTATGACCGATTGGCGCAATGGTAGCGCGTTCGACTCCAGATCGAAAAGTTGGGTGTTCGATCCGCTCAGTGGTTAAAAGTTTTGCAAATTTGTGAGCACATGCAGATACGAGTATTTTACAAATTCGATAAACTTCTAGCTAAAAAAATGTATATAATTTATAGTCCGGTTTGTATTTTACTCAGTCCATAGCTTCAAAAAAAACTTAACTTTGCACGAATTTTCCCTTTTTCTCAAAGTTGTGCAATATGTACGCAGCTGGTTTCGGCAGACTTTCCAAACGGGATTTCCACATTTTCCGCACGACGTGAAAATGCGTACCGTTGACGTTAGTACTATTTTATTCGATTAGTATGTGAGTCAGACTATAAATTTACGCCGCAAGCCTCAAATTCCAGTGTAAAAAATGTCTACCTTCAAATTTCACGTTTTTACGCTGGTTCGTTCTTATTGTTTATTTTACAATGACTATTTGATAAGTGTATTTGAATTGTTTTTGAGAAGACGTTTGTTTTTCAAACTACTTATGGGAGTTTGTATATTGTTTTGCTGACTAGTTGGCGCGTAGGAAATTGACGCCATTACCCAAAAGGTCCCAATTATTAACTAACTACCTAACTATTATTGAGAAATAATGCAGTCTAAGGTATTGTTTAAAAGTTTTTGTTATGTTAATATTGTTATTTATATAGTCAGATCCAAAGTCTGCGTATTCCGTCATTTTTAACACTGCTCCTGCTGGCATTCTACGCGCGCGGTATCAGCAGATTACAAACTTGCTTTCGCTCTGCCTTACTCAGACAAAAGATTGCAACACTCCTACTTATTAACACGGCCGTATTACTTTTGAATCCGACTATACAAACCTTTCGTTTTAATATTCAATTATATATAATATTAAACATGTATTTAAGGCTACCTTTATTGTCTATCTATCTAGTCAAAATGAATATCCGTGGTGTTTTCCCGCCGGCCAAGCTTATCCACCATCTTCTTCTATTATGACACTGCTTCATTACTCCACCATCCAATCTAACTTTGCTTACTGTCAATTTAGACCGCGAGAAGTACTTTTTAATTTACTCAGCACTGTTTTCGATTGGCAATGCGATTTTTTGTCGAACGGATCAAAATCTGTCTGGCCATAAAATAATAATTTAAAATATAATACCCTAATTTAGCATATTATGTCTTATTCGAGAGTAATAATGGAGGGTTAAAAAAAGAATCTCTTTGAAAATGGCACTGTAAGTATTCGAAAAACGAAAATATACGCAACATTACCTTAAAATACGCAAGTAACACTCCATTATTCATCTTGAGTCGCAATATACTTGTATTGGTTCCTTTTAAGCCACATCAGAAATTGCTTGATTTGGGCCGTCACCTGCTTTTGCCAACACAGCGCCTTGTAATAAGAAGTATTTTCGAAAAACTATTTGTTTATGAGAAATCTGATTTATTATTAGTTTTGAAATGTACATGAAAAGTGTATTCCAAAAACCGCATTCCTGCTACTTACCTGTCAATTAAGGTGCCGGGTCGGCCCACTTCCAATTATGTATAGAATAGAATAGAAAATCTATTACTTAAACGCTAGATTATTTGTATCACTTTGTTTAATGGTTCACTTTCTTGATCGTAGTGTGCTGGAGGAACTTGAGCCGTTGTTTCAGCCATAAAAGACCTAAGACTGAAAAACAAATATCGGAATTATTCGAATTAGAAAGAAAATCAATAACTGTAACCGAAAAACCAATCGACCATAGTCCATAACAAAAAGAAGACTCGATGCGCAATTTTTTGTTTGAATTCAGAACAATATTATTGTACTAGTTTTATTTTGTATCACATCCAGAAAAAGACAAATACGCAATTGCGGATCCCTATGTATACCACCAGGCTCGGCGGTCTTTTGTTTGTTATAGACTATATCTTTATTGATTATGGCGTTATAAACAAAAAGTTGTTTAGATCAATAACAAAATATGTTGACTTGTTAGGTTAGCTTAACAAGTAAAACAAGAATGCAAGCTTAGAAACTCAACGAGTGTAGTATTCTACACACTAATTCCCTCACATAATTAGAAAACGGATATATTGCAGATTTAGAAAAATAACTTGGTACGTTTGCGCACACATATCCAGGGCTTGGAAAAGGCCGGCGGGGCTGGCCCTACTCTTTTTTCTAACTTTTTAGAGGATATTTTTCAAAAAGTTAGTTTTCAACGCTATATTTTGGCATTAGCCATAAAGAGGGGAATAATCTTTACCAATTGATGGATTTGGATATTATTCATCAGAGTATTGACCGAAATCAGTCGATTTTTTTTAACAAAAATTGTCCTTGCGCGGGCCGACTTTTTGTATTTTCCACCCTGTGCAATTCCTGATCCGACAGATCAATACGGTCCTGAGCCGACTTATTATTTATTTTTATTCTTATTATTACAGACCTATCCCTCTGGAAACCTAGCTTCTTTTTTAACAGACCATCTTGTACTATATAGTCTATATAGTCAAATTCAAGAGTAACATTGCCATTCTTAACACCGGATCTGCTGGCATTCTGAGCGCGCGGAACCTGCAGATTAACCTCAACGATGGTGTATTGTTCCCCCTGCGCCACATTTATTTTACAAGCCGGTATTACTCTTGAATTCTACCATATAGTCCATCTCAAGACCTAGGTTTCCAGCGCGGTATCACAAGCGGGGCGCAGTGGTATAAAAATATAAAATCGGTCGACGTTGTGCGTTTTCTCAAAAATTACAATCATTTTTTATTACACCGCGCCCCGCTCGTGATACTGCGCTGGAAAACTATGTTTTGAGATGGACTATACATGATCCTATATTGCTTGACATTAGCTTTTTAGCTCTAAACTTCTCCTAACATACTTGCTTTCAGGATGAAAGTATGATAAGTTTTTGGCGTCAACTCAAGTTCCTCTTATGGAAATGCATTTTAATAAAAAAGCGACAAAAGGTAGGCGGAGCTTATGATTATTGATTGATATTGATTTTCTTTTTTCTTTCAGTTCTGGTTGTTCATAGAGCTATTCGTTCCAATTGTTCTATTCGCTATTTTGGCTCTAGTTAGGACGAGAGATTTCACGGATTCGAGACCACAGTGTAGGTTTTTACAACTTTTTAAAATTAATTTTGCTCGAGAAGTGCTAGGAAACTATAGTCAGCGCCAAGAGTAATGATGGAGTGTAACGGAATCAACGCTTAAGCCCCTTTTGCGAGCATCGCGCTAGCATCTGGAAGCTACTCTCAGTTCTATATAGTATTTCGCAAGTAGGCACGTGCAATTGGCCTGCAGGTTGCTGGCAAAACATGCTCATACAAAAATACATTTCTTAAGATACATTTCCTCTTTATTCTTGAAATCGACTATATTTAATTATTACTTACTTTTAGGCCACTACGACTCTAAGGGTTTCCCCTCGTCAGGTCTTCTGCCCTTTCTACATTCGCAACTTTGTTCCTTCAATAACCCCTGTAAGGCCGGCCCCTCAACTGGCGACGAGGGATTCTATATCAATAATCAGACTGAAGAGAATGAATCCATGTGCGTTTTAGTAGTTTTCCACAATTTCATAAACTATAGAGTCGTTGAAACAGTACAAAGTTTTACTTTGGGAAGAAAAGCGAAAATTCTAGGAGTCCCGAAATTAAGTATAGTCAGTATCGAGAGTAATAATAGAGTCTATGAGTTTGGGTTTTGTCTCAGCCATTTTTGCAAACAAAGTGCAAGCTCGTGGCGCATTCGCGCTGTACAAAATTGCACTTACGATTTGCGTGAGGGCTAGTTGCCTGAAGGCGCGGTGTTAAGAATCCTATAGATATGCTAGTAGCACTCCACTATTACTCTGGAATTAGACTATATAAATTATTTCCAATTCAATGATTTCTCCAAAGAAAGCCTGTCCCTTTCAGAATCGTTGATCTTCTCTATTACGGTTCCCTACAGCTGGAGCAAATTGGAGCAGACCCCACCAAGTTTGAGAAGTTACTAAATGAAACTATAGATGTGATAAAGATAATTGCAAACATCAATGGTAGCGCAATTAGAACCTTGAAAACGAAAGAAGTGAGTGTTGTCTATTGTTCCCCAACACAACGTAGTATGACTCCTTGGCGCAATGGTAGCGCGTTCGACTCCAGATCGAAAGGTTGGGCGTTCGATCCGCTCAGGGGTCAAA
>JAQGAV010003913.1:0-11375 GCA_034691345.1 Phasmarhabditis papillosa | reverse complement strand
ATAATAATTATTATATTATTATTATTATGATTATTATTATTATTATTATTATTATTATTATTATTATTATATTGTATATATTTCGTGAAATTTACAGATATCCGATGAAGATGTCCATACTTCTTTCTATATCAAATTCGCTGTGTACAAACCGGAAGAATTTCTGCAAATCGTGAGTTTATTCATTTTAAAACTTTCTGTATAGTCAGATTCAAAATTAATAAGGCCGTGTTCAAATTCAAAAGATCCAAAAGTAAAAGAAAAGAAAAGATACGCAGCATACACGGCCTTATTACTTTTGAATCTGACTATAACCGCCTTTGTTAATCCATCATGCGTTATTATCGAAGTTCATTTAAAAATTAGCATAACACTGGGCATTTACTTTCTTCAAAAAAAAAAATTATTGATTTGATCTGTTTGGCCAAAAAAGTGAATATAAATTTTTATTTATCATTCAGCTATTTTGAACAAAATAATATGATTTTTTCCTAAATACCCATAGAAAAATGCGTTTAAAGATATTGCAATACTTTTCGAATTTTGATGATTATCACTGGGGCGCATATTCTCAGCTTGTGCTTACATGAGATTCGTCCGTAGACTATATAACTGTGTTAAACCTTGTCTATGATACCTTACAATCAAAGTTTTATGCATATTTTTTAAGGGTAATCTTGGCGAAGAAGAGTCCGATGATGAATCCGGCGATGAGTCGGATGATGAGTCCGATGATGAATCCGGAGATGAATCCGATGAAGGGACAACCGAAGATGAGGATCTAAACCTCCTGGGAAACTTATTAGTCTAAATGGTTAGACTTTCGTTATACTTTTTGTTACTTATAGTCATGTTGACTAGATTCATCTGTTTTTGTTTTTATTTTGTTTAGTAAAGTTTTGTTCTTTATAAGTTTTTGTATTATTGGTAAAACTTGTTATAAAGTAAACAGAAAGTGGCACCGACAACGAAAAAGTTTTTTTAAATAGTCCCGTTTTGCTAGTTCTGGCTTGGGATATTCCCCTTTTTGTATATATATATATATCATATTTATATTTATATATATAAATATCCCAAATAACTTTTCTCCCCCGCACTGAGTGACGTTCTTTGTTTTCTTCTTAGGAGGTACAATACATTAGCTCACGGCCTCTTGAATCCAAAGACGAATTCCAAAAGACGCAAAAACCACTTAGTAAGACTGCAGTAAAGTCTATAACTATGTCATTCTTCTATACATTTTATTTTATTTATTTTATTATTTTAAAAGTAAATGCGGAGGCCAATTTGACTAATTCATGTAGGTTTATTAATTAAGAAAAATCAGTCATTTATCAAATTTAAGCACTTTCCACCCGAATAGTAGATGTTAGACTACTATAACTATAAAGTTAGTCTTTGTTATTTTAAAAAGATTTTAGAAAAAGTAAAAACAAAACGTATTTACTTTGTATCAAGAGCCAGAGCCGATAAACCGGCCCGGCCTACTTTTTTGGACCTCGGCCGGGCCGGGCCTGCCGGAATTACAGCTCTACCAAGAACTATGTTTGTAGCGCTGTATTCAAAAGCATGCGGTGTTATATAAAAAGTTTTTGAACTTGTTTGAAAAAGGCTGAGAACCAGTTAACAGATTTTCCATGCATATTTATATAACAACGCTGTTTCTGAGGATACTGTAAGTAACTTCATACTATACATATCATAGTATTTATAGTTAATAATGTTATATATTCTTAAATATCTTTTTAGATGATTCTCGTGTTTGGGATGTTGTCGTAGCCACTTGTAACCGTTCTGGAGCCGGTACAGATGCCTCTACTTTTATGAAGATATTCTATGAATCCGGACATGATTATGAGACTTTTCATTTGGATCATCCTGGAAGGTATGGATAAAATCGGCCTGGGAGAATAGCTTTTCAAAGGTTGAAATCACTGAAAAGATTTGCTGGAAAGAAAAGCCGGAAGAAGAAAACTGCGGCCTTTCTCTATAGTCGATAACAAAAAAAGCCTGCAGTGAGCGTTCTGTGGCAAAATTAAACTTCCATTATTTGTTTCGCTGGGCATTTTTTTGTTTGTGTGTTTGTTATAGACTATATAGAATATTTATTCAAACGCATAAACTATCTGAGCTTGAACAGATTCAATCACAATCAACCCCTCTTTTCCGAAATCACTATACAGAATATTATGGACTATAGCTTTTCCCAGGTTGAAATTACTGAAAAAATTTCCTGGAAAGTAAAACCGGAAGAAGAACGATTTTAATGCGAAAAACCGAAAACGAAATTCGAGGCCATTCTCTAGCAGAAAAGGCCCTCCGGTTCGTGCCCCATCTGGTCCATACATTTTGTCAGCCCAGCCCCAAGCCTAGTAACTCTTCTTATTTCAGAGATGACTTCGAACGTGGATCTCGTGATCATTTTAAGCTTCTTTTTAAACAGAGCGATATTGTTAATGTAGGTCTTTTCTGGTGGCCGGGATTCAGTCTCAGTCAATCATGGTGTGTAGATTGGGTAAGTGGAATAAAGTTATTGTATTAACAACTTTAATATATTATATTTAAATTAATTAATATCAAAAATAGTTTACTTACAAAAGACAGAGACTGTAAAAATAGTAAGCGCTAAACATTTATTTAAAATACTTATATAATAAGAACTCTTAACTTATTGTTAGTTGACTTTAGTAACTGGAACTGTTCCACAAAATAATCATGCGGCTCCCGTGAACCATAATATAAATGAGCCAACATAACATTTCTCTACTGTAACACCTATTTTTTTCATTTTTGTGATTAACGAATTTCTGGGGCGGATTGGCCCAGTGGGTAGATGCTTTGCCTCATAATCTCGAGGTCGATAGTTCGAATCCGCCCCGAAGAAAGAATTCTTGCAAATTTCTGATCTGCCGCCTCCGCTCCCCAGGTGCTGTGCAGTGGAGTCCTTGCTCCCTATGGTTCCCTCGTCTCACTTCATCCTCCAAATATATGTGATCTCGTGTTTCGTAAAATATGAAGAAACAAAACAAAAACACTTCAATTTCCTGGATCCTTCCAGTCTTACCAGGGGAGTCTTTTATGTAGCTCAAGGTGGCTCGTCAAAAAACTATCGACAGAGCTCGATAGATGGTTGAAATGTACTAAGTTAAACGTTTTTATTTTCTGCTACGGAGGTCTGACGGCAGAGTTACGGGTCCGAGAAGGTATGCTACTGTGTATGTCTTACCTTGTAAGACTATCTGTAAACAGGGTGGTGCAGTGTTAAACATATCGCTTAATAAGAAATAAGAATAACTCTCCATGTCTATAAATATATTTATATTTAACATTGATCTTTCAGCTTCTCTTACTGAATTCTGACACAGAAACCTGCTATGAGGTTATATTCGACAAATGGATTCTCCATTACAGGTACCGTAATACTTACAGTAATCTATTCTAATCGGGACCTTCTTCTTATTTTAGGGATCCGCCCACCTACGCCACTAAATTCCACAGACTCCGCTTTGCCGACTGCGTAGCTCCGGCACCAGCTACTGCACAAAGAAGAGCTTTTCTAAGGTTTGTAGTAGAAGAGAGCGGCCCAGCTGAGACGAGTGTTGATCGAACGGTGCGCATGGGCGCTGAGCCGGAGCCGCCCAATTTTAGTTTCTGGCAGGGGCCCAGACTGGTCTGTGAAATCCCCACCATTGGTTTCTAGTGACGTCACTTTTATTAAGAACCCGCAGGCTTTTGGGCAGAAATCGATATAGGCCTTTTTCATAAATCGAATTGTCAAACTCATTCCATTTGATTTTGCTATCCCTGTATCGGCTTCACTCTTGGATGGGGCAGTCCTTCAAAAAAAGTTAAAAGTTTGTTCATTCATTTTACGAAATACGAGATCACAGATGTTTGGAGCGAGGAAGTGAGACGAGGGAACCACAGGAAGTGGTACTTCATAGCATAGCGCCTGGGGAGTGGAGGCATTGTATCAGAACAAATTAAAAGGAATTATTTTCTTCGGGGGGATTCGAACCATCGATATCTAGCTTATGAGGCAAAACTTCTAACCACTGGGCCACCACGCCCTTTTAAAATCTTCTTTTAATAAATTTGGATACGCTATCCGATTCAACGTTGAGACTGCTTTAAAGTCTTTTGTAAATCGCGATTTGCCGGTCTGCGAGTTCCCACCCAAAATCCTACCTCGTCTGCAAAATGTCGGTACCTTTTGAAGGTTTAATCACGCCATCTTTTTCCGTATTTCATAAATATAATGTATTTATTTAAATTAACATAAATAATAATAATAAAATATACAGATACGACGACATAAAACAGCAGTTCAAAGACAGCGTCTGAAGTTCAGTGGGAACGGATTCTTGCGTCTGAGAGCTCGCCATCACCACGTGTCCATTGCTAAATGTAGTATAATTTAATAAAGATCCATTTATTTAATATATGTTTTTAATTTAAAGGTCTAAAAATAGAAAGTTATAAAGAGTGAATTATTAAGTTATAACCATAAACTCACAATAGTATTATCTTCTTGTATATCCACAATGGGAGCTCTATTAGCTGTGTTTACAACGCCAGTTACTTCCTCCATCTGCAATTACGTATTATATATCATATGTTCCTGGGCTGGGAATTTGACGGCCCGGGCCAGGGCCAACTTTCTAAGAACCGGGCCCTGAGCCCTGATATGTTCCTAAGAAAAAATCGTAATGCCTACGACTTGTAGGGGCTTCTAAAGCCCATTTATTTAAAAAAACAACCAGTTCGGTCACACAACAGCTACTAACAAAACTTGTAAGGAAACTGGAACTATGCTTAGAAGTTATTTTGAAGAAAGGGGAGCTGATTATATAGTCTGTTGTTGGATAGTTGTCAGTTAATTTATAGTCTACGCTAGATTAACTCAGGCGTATGTAATTATAAAATATAAGCAAATAATTGAGTGATCGCTAATAATCATAATATATTGGAGCTAGATAATGTGTTTTCCAGCCTAGGTTTCCAGCGCGGTAGGTCTTGAGATAGACTATATATACTATACGATAATCAGTATATTTATTTAACTAACATTAAGAACACATCTGTAGACGATAAAAATACATTCTTTCATATGAGTCGAAGTAGAAAAACCCGTGCCTAGGTACCTCTTAGCAAAATTTGACTCTTTTTTTTTAAATATGTGATGAAAATACCGAGCCGGACCGGCTTGTTAATTTCCTATTTCTATATAATTATAATAATCTTTAAAGCTACCTTTGAATCGACATCCCAACCACAGACGGCGGCTAATTTAGCCCAAGAACAGGTGAAAATAACAAATAGAAGAAAGGTCGGAACAACCCACATTGTGTTAACTAAAGGAATTAAAATAATATATAAATATATATTAAAAAGAATGTAAACATAGTTTATTATAATGGAATAGGGGGTGAATGGAAAGAACAAATAACAAATACTATAAAATATAATGGATGAACAGCACGAAATCTAGAGAAAATATTAGTTTTATATATATAATCTGTATAAAGAGCGAGGTTTCCAGACAGTACCCTGGGTAGAAACGGTGTTAAATAAGAATGAATTGAAAGACGGTGGATTTGGAGCCTTTCTTCAAAAGTACATTCATTGTTACTAGATGTTGGAGTTAAATGTTTGGGCCCGCTCTACGACAGCCCATAGGTGGTTATCCGGCCCGGCCTGGGTTTCAAAATTTCAGGCCGGATAACAACCTCTGCGACAGCCCGGTCTTCGGTCCCAAACGGGCTTTCGGGATCCGGGGCTCGAATTTCGGGCTGGGGTTCGTTTTCAGGCTGTCCAACTCTACTTGGTGTTAAAGAAAATGAATAGAAGATCATCTATTCATCGGGTAATACGTTAAGAACTGTATAAGCCAAAGCCGCGTGCGCCTTAGATCTTTAATAAAGGGCTGTATTCATTTAAACAATTAAACTTATTATTATTAATATTATTATTATTATTATTATTATTATTATTAATATCATTACTAAACTAAAGCAAGAATCTATTTTGTTTAAAAGTTATTTAAATGAAGAAGAGTCTAGTAACTAATCTCGATTAGAAAGTCATTTATGCTATAATAAACTGGTTGTTCATTTAGATTTAAATCTTTTTTGTTTATTAAATAAGCTATATTAGATTCTTCTAAGATATATCATTCTCTATATGAAAGTCGCCTTTCTCGCGGTTGCATCATTTCTTATATTACAAGTTTCTACACAATGTAATCGTAGGTTATGCAATTATAAAAGATTACAGAGTTGGGATAAAAATATATCTGGCCGGTACGGGATAATCCTGTCTTTTGACGCCCAGAAGCTAACGCTGAAATGGGACTCAGAAGTAAAGAGCCAAGCTACAGGGCTAATATCCTATGTTATTCCGTTTAACGTAAGAAGATCTTGGCATTCTGTGACTAGTTATAGTCGACGGATGAATCGTTTGCATATTGGTACTGTAGAATTTAGAAGGAGCGCGGAAATCGAAAGAAAATGTTCAAGCAAACGATATATTTGTGCGCTTGCCTCCGTAGACTATAGCCTAGGATGCTTACCGGATCGGAACCCAACTGTTTTAACATCTATACTGCCGGGCCGGCTCTTTTCCATCGTGCTGCCTCTGTCTTTCTAATATTATCTTTTTAGAATGTTCTGATCCTATAAACTCGCTTCCTGTATGGACTGACATTGCCTCTAAATGGCAATGCGAAGGCATTAAAAGCTTCTTTCCAGATGAAAAATGCCGCGATTCTGTGCAGATTTTCTGTTCTAGAAGGGTCAGTTACGGGTAAAAAGCGATGAAAAGAAGGGGCGGAGTTTTAACGGGCCCGCCCGAGGAGAAAAAGATCCAGTTGGTGAAATCAGCTACAAATTCATAAAATGTTAAGTTTCCCACCTTACAATTAGCTTTAATTCTAATTTCTTTACTTAGAAGTAAACGTTTTCTTTAAGAATATATTAGTTATTATTATTAGAGTGTCTATTTACTTCATTTACTTTTGTTTATTTATTTATCTGCTAACAATGCTATGTTTAGCACGATCTTGGTGGCGATCTGTACCAAATGTTCTTCCGAGATTCGCCTAATATTATTGGCATCGATCCAGAACACTGGAAGAGAACCAGACAAAATCAGCTACAAACTACAGTAAGACAACAATTGGACAGCGGTGGCAAAAGGGAGAGGGGCGACATGCCCGGTCCCGGCCCGGGTAGAGAACAATTTGGCAACCGGCCCGGCCCTGCAATTGGATGATATATAGTCCATCTCAAGACCTAGGTTTCCAGCGCTGTATCATGAGCGGCGCGCCGTTTTATAAAAAATGAATGTACTTTTAAGTGAAACGCAATACGTCGACCGATTTTACATTAATTTTTTATAACAATACGCCCCGCGCTGGAAACCTAGGTGTTGAGATAGACTATAGTCCCTTTCAAAACATTCCCTTTCTTTTGGAGACAGAACATTTAAAGACGAACTTTACACCTCCGCTGGGATAATTACTCACACGGTGCTTAGTTAAGATCTTAAAACTGACTATACAACACAACATGTTGACCTCATTGGTTTGGCGAACTGCCAAAACCTGCGAGTGTTCTCTATTTTGCCGAAACTGTGCCAAGAAATACAGTAACCATGCACAAATTCTACGAAAATGCATTAAAAATTAAAGGATCGAGCTTTCGTTGCGAAACCCGTAAGCCTTTTCTTAATCGAAAGAAACTGACTGTTCAACATGTTGTGACAACACCGTGCCGCAGTTACGAGAACTATACAAATTATCTATATCTTCTTTAAATTCGGCAGATTGGGGCCATTTATCCATATTTCGATCAGGAAAAGTTCGTGGAATCATAAAAAAACTTATTGTTAGGAGAATCTCTTTAAAACTTTCGGCTCATATCCGGCTTTGCCCACACCGGAACCTCTAACCCTAGTGAAGCTTCTATCAATACTCTACTTCAGTTATACTGCCGTAATTCGACGTGGCGTTTGGAAGATCCAACTTTGCCTCCGATAAACCATCTTCTATGTGATCAGTTTATCATTAATGAAACTTTGTGGAAAGAGGAATATATAGAAGACGAGAGAACAACTACAGTAATGGAGACACAGACATCGGTAGGTGAAGGAGCATGCCGTGAATAAGGGGTGAGAATGGACCTGCGGCAGATCATCATGGTTTTCCGATTTTCTCACAAAACGAGCGATTTAACAAACGTTACACAACACCGCGCACTGCAGTCTTCTTTTTGTTATGGACTATAACTAGAAATATGTTCGTCAAGTTTATGGGATAGAGGTTAGAAACCAATGGCTAAACTGCCTTTATCAGAAACCAGACCATGGCTTCACTCACTAACAAGGATTAGGATGGGGATTCGGGTTTGCGACGAGTTCTGGTAACCGTCTTGACCCGGGGATATAAATTTGCTCTCTTGAATCCTCACCCTAACAGCGATACTCCTACTCATAGGTAGAATAGTCCACAGCGAACAACTTTTATGATCATAATTAGGGGGTCCATCCTGATAAATTTCAATGTAAAAATTAGGGTCCTCCACTTTTTTGACTTTTTCCCGGGGTGGTCTCGCTATTTTGGTCTTTATAAGTCATATTATTAAAAAATTACCCTCAATTTCCGGGGGTGCCCTCCAGAAATCGAGAGTCAAAAATTAGGGGTCCTACTTATATTTCAACTGGGTATTCCACCTATGCTCCTACTCCTATTCTACGCCTAATTGAAGCGATTAAAGGATGTCTACTGGGTTAAATTTAAAATAATTATCTTTATAAAAGGTGAGAATTAGGGAAACCAATTCGAAGCAACTTTCTTTAATAAAAAAGCTGCCATCCAACCATGAGGAAATAAATTCTTTTTTCAATTGTAATACATTACTATCGAAGGCTTAAAAAAAAAAAACGGGGGCCAAAATTTGAGCAGTCGGCCCGCACAGGGCCGAAAATTCAAAAAACCGACTTTTTGGGAAATCAGCCCTGCCCGGCCGGCCTTTTCCCAGCTCTGTGGTAATGTAATACAATAATAATAGCGGATAAGGGTACTCTAGTTATGTATGGGACTGCCCCTATTGGGCTATAACACAAAAGACATCGGGCTTTTCCCTCACTTCTAAAAAGTTTAAATGAAAAATCTGTTGTAAATTTCAGACAACCGAGGAAATGAAGGCCGTAGACATAGCACCTTCCACAACAGAAACGACTAGCACAACGGAGTCTCTAACAACTAGCGAAGATGAAAAAGAAAGCACAGATAGTGATATAAAAGAAACAGAAGAAAACATTAGTACTACTGAAGAAACGGAAGCTACTACTGAAGAAGTGGACGCTACTACTGAAGAAGCGGAAGCTACTACTGAAGAAGCGGACGCTACTACTGAAGAAGCGGAAGCTACTACTGAACAAGCGGAAGCTACTACTGAACAAGCGGAAGCTACTACTGAAGAAGCGGACGCTACTACTGAAGTAGTGGCTACTTCATCTGACTTTGAAACCACCGAAATACCCAAAGGGGAAAAATATCCAAAGGATATAAAGGAATCTAAGGAGTCGGTTATCGACGAAGTCACTGAAGAACCAGTACTAGGCACAACAGAAATGACAACTCGGCTAACAACGACTACGGAATTTAAAACCACACAGTCCGTAATCAGCAGTACAATAACACCAAAAGATATTGTTCAGCATACTATGACTGATACACCAATCGATATTAAGTCTGAATCATCTGAATTAGAAACAAGTTCGACTATTGAGATTCTTAGCAGTAGAGGACCAATCACAACTGAGATGGGAACTACGACGGAAGTAACTACGAGAAGACTGGAACCGAGTCTACAACTACCGATAACAAAGAGAAAAGAGCCAATGCATGACGCTGTTATAATAGAAAGCACAGAAGGAAGTCTCTTACAAACACAACTAAGACCACCTACATCTGCAGTAGAATATCTTATTCTGCCGGCAGGAGTTATGGTGGATAACTCTACAATATTATCGGATGCGCCGAAGAATACAGGAGGATTTATAGATCCACCCAGAGGATTTATATTGAACGAAAAGAAGCAACCAACAACCAGCAGTAAGTTACAGTTATAGAAATAGTAGCAACCACAAAAAAGCAGCAGATTTTTAAGCGTAGCGAACTGCAATTTGATATAATAGTTGGAAGTTTCAGGCCGAGAAATCTCGAAAGGCAAGAAAGGTCAGCTGTTAAAGAGAAGAAAGCCGTTGTTAAAGTCTAGGGCGAGAAACCCAATCAAGAAAAAAGGAATGAGAAAAAGGGGAAGAAATGCAAAGCGACTGAAACAGACAGCCAGAAGAAGAAGAAACCGAAACCCCAGCAGAAAAGCCTCTAAGCAACTGAAATGGAAGAAGAAGAAATCTACGCCAAAAATGAAAACATCGTCGGAAAATTTAATTTATTAAAATATTTCAATAATACCCGAATAACAACATCAATAAAACTAAAAGTCAACAACAACAATTAAAAACCACTTGAAAAAGAGGACAACGCAAAATAATTTTCAAATAACAAAATATATATAACTGGAAAACAAATGTAAATTCAATAACACTATAACAACCTGAAGTATTCACTCAGCTTCCATGTCATCCGCCTCCTCCACTTCACCTGTTGACCACCACGCTAAGCATCCAAGACCGTGCTCAGCCATTGTTCCTAAAAATAATAATTAAACGACAAAACCTTAACAAACCTATGATTTCGTAGGATTTCTCTTTCTTGCCTTCTACTGTGGGTTCGATATCTGGTTTTAAGTCCCTTGAGAAAAGCAAATGGTCGAAAATACAAGAATAAACTCACTTGAAAATGTTTTCTTTTACGCGAAACCGAACCTGCTTTCCAGGATCCATATATAATTTTGCCGTCTCGCCTTCGCTTTCATATTGCCAATACCATATCTGAAAAGGTGGAAGTATTAACATCAGAAACAACTTTAAATATACCTGGTCTTTCGGTTCGAAAACGGGATCGGGCAATTTGTCGGCTGGGATGAAAATATCCTCGAAAAATTCAACAGAAAGTGTCAATCCTTCGGCATTGGAAGATATTATTTTTGCTTCAATCACTTCGTCAACATGCGGACGAAAGACAACCAATCGAAACTGTAAATAGAAAGTTAAAATCAATATCAATTAAATACCGATGAACTCCCTACTACAAATTTGAATGCCAAATAAATTACTGAGATAAATGTGTTGGGAAAAGCTTCCATTTTTCTTTTCAACCAACACCATGACGCCAGGCTGGCGGATTTCAATGGCCGGCCATGGCCGGGTTTTTTGGAGAGCCTCTATGGCCGGCCATAGACGGCCAT
>JAQGAV010003912.1:0-11376 GCA_034691345.1 Phasmarhabditis papillosa | reverse complement strand
TTGTTAAAAGATTCTTATAAGAGTTAAGATAATAATATTTTATAGCTGAACATGGATTATTAAAAAGAATGCAAATTAAGAAGAAATCTTTTTAGAAAGAATAGATTTACAGTACTAATAGTATGTTTTAAAGGAAATATTCTTATAAAGTTAGATTTGAAAAGAAGAATTGTTAAAAGATTCTTATAAGAGTTAAGATAATAATATTTTATAGCTGAACATGGATTATTAAAAAGAATGCAAATTTTCGGAAGGCAGGTGTTTTAACAAGAGTGGGCGTTTTAGGGGTTAGTCAAGATATAACCAGTTGGTTTAATATTTAGAACGTTACATGTTTTATTCTTTATTCTACATTTATTCTACATATTTCTTTTCTAATGCAACTTTGCTAAAAGTTTATGTGAATAGTTTTGGCTGTTATACAAAATTGTTTTCTATTATCATTAGTATAATTATTGTAGGCTTTTTGAAATTTCTTCGCACACTATTTACTTATGTTCAAAGCTAAGTAATTTCAGATATGTTTCTTCATTTAAATATGTTAATTTTGTCAATCTCTCAATTTTCGGCCCGGGCCGATATTTGAAAATGAAATTTGAGAAAAGCACCTCCCCCCTTACTATATGAAAATTTTCCGTCATAAATTTGTTATTTCGAAATAAATGACCCTTATGTTTGGTTCTGAGTCTATAGTGTGTACAGTCCGTGCCGGGCCGAGTCGGAGGTCAACTTTGGATAATATTTTGGTCCCGGCCCGGACCGTTGAGAGGTCTGAATTTTGTAGATATGGTTGAAAGGTGAAATAGAGATGTTAGTTTATGTCTTAAACTTTTTTTGAACAATTTGCTGGGCTAGTTTCAAGAGAAAACCAAACACTGGCGCAGTTTTTCAAATTCTTGTGTAAATTATAAAAGAACCAGGTTGTTTTTATATCCTAGGCAGCAGGGCTGGGAATTTTACGAGCCGGCCCGCACAAGGCCGAAAATTCAAAAAGTCGGCCCACGGAGGGATATTTTTATGACTGATTTAGATGAATATTTTGATAAATAGTATCCAAAAACATCAATAGGCAAAGCTTGTTGCATTATTTATTGTTAATGCCGGAAAATAGCTCTGGAAACTAACTTTTTTGAAGAATATCCGCTAAAAAATGTGAAGCCCGAACCGGGCCGAAACTGAAAATTTGAGAAACAGGCCGGCCTTTTCCCAGCCCTGCAGTAGAGTGGAGCAGCTCGACCCGAAAAGTGAACCCCGTCTCAAATTTCAATCTTACTCCGAAGCCCGACAGCCCGTTTTGCAAAAGCCCCTTTAGCCTAAAACCCGGGCTCTCGTGAAACGGCTCCAAGCGTCAAACTCTAATCGCACATATCTACTTTATTTTTAATCCATTTAATATTTTGTTAAAGCTCGCTAAACTTTACAAAACGAGAAGAGTGTCCGTTTTCCGAGAGATAGTTCATGTGCTTACAATAGCTTCAAAAGCACTTTCTTTGCTTATTTCTAAAACTGTTATTATTACTTACGTTTCTGTTGAAGTTGATAGTCCACAGTCTTTATCCATTGAACCATAACGATCTTGGAAAACATTCTGTTTTCCGAAGGAGAGGCAGAACGCTTCACTGTAAATATAACAAGTTGTCTAGGATTGGCAAACAATTTTAACAAAAGTCTTTTTCCTTCTGAACTACCCATTTTTGGATACCGTTTTTGGAATTTGCAACTTCAAACTTACCACTGCCCGGGATCATATTCTTTTTCTATGGTCACCAGGCTGATTGATGCTATCAATAGAAGAAATAACTTCATGCTGAGAGTTCGCTAACTTCGTTCGCTTCTCTTTGGTTCGAATGAATTTCTTCTCTCAGAAGGATCCTTTTATGCAGTATTTGTCTAGTTTCCAAGGAAACTGTTCTGTTTTTGACTTTCACCTGAACTCATTCAACCGTTAAAATATACTCTAAAAGGGAGTCATAAAACTGAATGATGTGCATAGCAACCCAGTTCTCATCCTGAATCCTCAGAATATTTTAGGTTGCTAACATAAACCGGATTCTGCAAACTAGAACAAAATTTAAAAAATAACAATTAATTTATTAGTTCATGTTTTGCCTCAGCGTTAGTGCTGGCAACCGTACGTAGCTGTAACGGCTATTCCATTTTACCGGGAGAAAAATTGTTAATCAATGTACAATTAGAATATTGATTGAATTTAACTATTTCACATGGTTTAAAAGTAATTTATTTCCTGTAATCGCACATATTACACAATAACTGGAGATTTCTTCGGCGCAGGGTTTCGGCCATTCATTCCGGGATCCTCTGAGCAGAGACGGCTCCTTTTTAACATTCAGTCTTCTGGGGGCACAATGCATAGGATAAATAAGCTGCTGGTCCCAAGCCTTCTGCAGCTACGGAGAGTCGAACGCACAGCCTCAGATCCTTGCGGATTCAGAGACCGCTGCTCTAACTACATGGGTGTATACAAAGTTAAAGGTCAATTGTTTATTAATAAAGAAATTCCTTTAAGATACAATCTTAAGGTTAGCCGTGTTCTGCTTTGCCGACAGATAACTAATACAAATTTCATAGAGATTGAAGTTTTGCAGCAAGTTTCAATTCATGTAATGAATGAAACCAGAAGTATGAAATGTTAGACAAATGATTACCAAATGAGCTACCGTGCTAGTAAAGCCGAGAGGAGCAAAGCTGGGCGTTCTATCGAAACGAATTGAATTTGAGCTGATAATTGAGAAAAAACAAGTTTGCAAAAGAAACGAAGTAAGGGTTTCTGTTACAGTTCAATTTTGCAAACATTGGGAGTAACTTGTTTCTTTCCAATAAGCTCAACTTATGTCCAAGCAGCTTTCAAAAACTTAACCGAGTCGAGTCTCCCATTTCTAGTAACAATAGTTAACTGTTCGCTATACAACCTTCAATTTTCTTACTTCGTTAATCAAGTCAGTGACTTTTAGTTATATCTGAATATTAATCTTACTATTTATATCACAATTTGTTATATCTTAAGCAGATTAAGATTTGCATTCGGCTTACAATGGTTTACCGGTTTATATTTAAAGCAGAGTGACAACATTAGTACTTCAAAGAACAAGACTTTATTCGTGGAATGATTAACTTTCTTACACAATGATGTGCCAGCTTCTTTATTGGTCATCATCAAACTCTTCGAACTTCTGAATATAGAAAACGCATCCAGCTGACTCCGCGGTTTGGTTTCTAATGAGATTCTTTGCTGTGTCATTTGGGTCAGTGGGTTTGAAGACGAAATTTACAAAAGTAGCGGCCCGATCATAGTATAACCCAATGCACTTAAGGCTTCCATTATCTCCGTTATATTCATCACATGCCTCCATGCACGCAAAGTCCTGAAAATTTGATATTTCCTCTATACATTGCTGAAATAATGGTTTTCTTATGCGACTAAATCAGGCTAGGTCATTTGTTTAAACTTCGTAGAGTGAGATCAGTTTGGAATGAATATTTCGATAATATTAATTAGAGTAATACAATTTTTTTACGGTTTATTGCTTTATAAGAGGCAGTTGTTTTATATACTCACACTTTTAAATCGACAATTTTCGAGAGTTGCACTCAGTGGAATGGAGTTTAAAGGAAATCCTTCATACGTCTGAAATATAAGCCGTATGATGATTATTCGCTTTTATTTTGCGAAAACAAAGAAAAATATTAATTTTGTGGGCAACGTTTGCCTTAAAATTTATCATAGAGCAGAAAAAACATACTTACCCAGTACTTCTCTCCACAAACAATAGGTATGCAGACGAACATAATAGCGAACAAAGGACTTTTCTGAAATATAATCGCTTGTGTAAGTGTATAAAGTAAGGGTTATATTATACTAACAAAAAAACTAACTCAGTTATTTTTTAAAAGTTTCCTATAACGAGAGCCAAAAGAAATGATGGAGTGTAGAAACATAATCTTCTTAAAAATGCCTAGGAAAATCTTCGAAAAACCAAAATTTACGCAGAATTCTCCAAAAATACGCAAGCAACACTCCATTATTACTCTTGGCGCTGACTATATCTAAGTTGTACCAACCTTAAACATTGCTGTATTCGATGAATGAATGTTGAATGAACTTACTTTGTTGGGTGAGCCTAGTGCTCGCAGCCACGCCCAGGAATACCCCTTATTGGTTGAATGCAATTGTGTCATATAATGGAACAAACGTAGACTGAAACCACTTTCTAGACTAACTAAAAGGTTGAGAAAATAATATGTCAAAAGTACATATTACCGTTTCTACCGTATTGCAACATATTGCAACATCCAAAAACTCTTGTTATAGTGTTTATTTTCCTGTATCATTCGTATCACATAATAAAAGTGGATTTCTTCGAGGCAGGGTTTCGGTCATTCTTTCCGGAATCTTCTGAGCAAAGACGGCCCCATTCTAACACTCAGTCTTCGGGGGCACGAAACAAGGGATAAATGACCTGCTGGTTTCCCAAGTCTTAAGCAGTCACGGGGAGTCGAACCAACAAACTCAAATCCTCACGGATTCAGAGACCGCAGATCTAACCACTAGCCTAAAGCACCCGTTTATTGTATATAATGTGACGTTAATGAAAAATTCAAAATAAGACTAGTTTGAAATATGAATTGATTTTAATACGAATAGTTCTAACCTCTATCTCGTTGTCCTTAACTCTCATATGATGGGAAAATATATATCTTCTAACCTAAGGGTTGTTCACTATACCTAGGCAGAAGCCTGGGTACTAATTGGTAAATAATTAAATTTTGGGGTTAAAAACCTATGGTCCCTTCGTCTCACTTCATCCTCCAAGTATCTGTGATCTCGTGTTTCGTAAAATATGAATAAACAATCTTAAATCTCAAAAAAATAATATCCGCATATCTGCCTTGTTCCAAGGATGATCCACAGTCTTGATTGAAATACTGACAGTATGCTAAACATTGTCTCTTTTGTTCGTTTATGGCAATTACGCATTTTGAATATGGGCACTGCCGATGCTGAGAGTGACTGTATACTAATTGCATTTAAGATGTCATACGTGAAAATGCTGTTTAAAAGGACAAGCTACTGAAAAAAAACAAGATTGTGCTACAAAGTTACAGCTTTTTCGCATGTAATTTAGACCATTTTCATAAAGGTATAAATCCGGTTGGATACAGCAACGAAATGACTACCGTATCGCGCCCAAAGGCTAAAATTGGACAATTGACACAAGCTAGCCTAAATCTTTTTCTCTTCGACCTATACGTTACGTCACGTACGTTATATTTATATTTACTGATATGTCGGGATTTGTGTTGTAGTTTGTTTCTAACTGTTTGTGCATAAATCTCTTAACCTTCTGTCTCGTTCACATCTAGTGTTGGGAAACTTAGTCTCGAATCTTGCGGTTAGCCTTCTGGATACGATTAGCGTACAGAGGCGAGCCATTCTACCCCTGAACCACCGGGCTGAAAAGTCGGCGTGCAATACAAAAAATAATAACACTTGAAAATACCAAAACTTATCAGCATAATTAAAGTTAATTCTTCATTCAAGCTTCGGCACTAATATAAACATTCACAAATTGTTTGAATATGTTGAACAATAAATTAAATAAAACACCTAATTGTCTTTATGGGTAGTGAACTTATTAAATGAGCAAACGGGCTTGGTCATATTCTGTAACAATTGCCGGTTACAACTCTTTTACTTATTACTCCGTTAACATCCAATCCATATTGCCCTTTTTGTATACATCTAAGATAAGCCACAAGTGGTCCAGAACCCATAACTTCATCCACCGGCATATTCATGTTGTCTTTACCCTAAATTTTAGTTAAACATGTTTCTGCATAATCTGCCAGTTATTACATACGTGTAAAAACCTTCTTGTTAGCCATTTTGGCTTTTTGAATGTTTTCGAAATAAATTCGCAACTTTATTAGAAAATTATTTTATCTATGTAAATCTCACCACAAATTTCCAATTTCCTTCTCCCTCGCAAGTCATTATAGCTGTTGCGCAATCAGGATGCAATTCATCCACTCTGAAAATGAATTCCTTTTGTTTTTAATAACAAATCAAGGTTAACACTCTATTTTTGCTTCTGAGTTATATTACAATATGCTTGGATGAACTACACATACAACTCATCTGCATCAATCCTTTGGAAATATTCAATTAATATCTAATCTTCAAAATTGATTGACTATTTGGTCAACACATTTGTTTTCTGGCATACTTACGGAGATTTTGGCATATATACACAGCCGACATCTGCAACTTTACATTGCATTTGCTCAAAACCAACTCCTTTGCATGCATTGGAGCACTCTAAAAAATTGTGTGTCTGTGAACGCACGTTCTATGAAATTTTATTAATCAATCACCTCACACTTTCACTTTCAGAAACTAGACGTTTTGATATTGATTTAAAAATTAACTTTTTTCCAAGCCCATGTCAAAAAGTAATAAGAATATATTGATATTGTCTTATAATGCCTTAATGTCCTTATATTATATTAAAACCAAACATTATACTTGTGTTTCAAGTATATTTAATCAAGAGATCAATTCAACGGTTCAAGTACAAATCTTATTATGTTTCAAGTCTCTATATTAGCAAACAATATTCCTTCTTTGTCCCGTTGTTAACCTACTGTTTGGTATTACTGTTGTTGTTGTTGTAGTAGTAGTACTCGTACTGGTTGAAGTACTAGTAGAACTACTCGATGTAGGTGGTTCTGTACTGCTACTATCAGTTACAGTAGTCATTGTTATAGTTGTCGCTGGCGGTGTTGGTGTAACTACAGTAGGTTTATAGGTTGTTATTGGAGGGAGCGTAGCTAAAAAAATAAGATATTCTTTATATAGTTCGTGATATATTTCAATAAGTTTATTTTAGTTTAAAAAAGTAACATTCCAATGTTTGCCGGAAGTCAGATGTTTTAGTTGCGTAGTGTTCGAAAGAGGCATATTAAGATGATAACCTGTAAATTGCATTTGGATGTAGGTAATCAGATTTTGGCAGCAGCACGGGGAATTTATCGCTATTTGCGCTTTGTATTTAAGCAAAAAGGGTGAAAATGTGCCGGCCTGAGTCGGCTCGGCCAAATGTTTCGTCCCTCACCGGCCCGGGCCTACCCGTAACTTGGACTATTGTTTCACTTTCAACTTTCCCGAATAAATTTTTCAGAAAGTAGCAATTTTGCTTTGAATTTTTATTTGAACTACGTGACATGTGTTTTCTGAGTTGACCAGTTCAAAACTTTAGCGGACCCTGGAAAATCAATGCCGCTAAATGTTACTAGGGTCAAATTCCGACTTCTGCCAAAATGGTATAGTATTCAACAATGGATCTGACCTTGTATAGTCTGTTTCAAAACCTAGACTATATTGCGCCGGCCTCATATGATACGCGGTGTTGCAATTTTGTCTTCACAAATTTTAAAATTGAGCCATTTAAAACCTTGTTGAAGTTTTGAAACTGACTATATTCACAATATACAAGAACAATCTTCAAAAAAGAACAACATTATGGGATAAAATAACTTTAGAAACTCACTTTCTTCCGACGGAACTGTGCGTATACATGCAAGACTAACAGTGAATAATATAGTTATTAACAGTCCAAATTACATTAATAAAAATAATAGTCTAAATGAAATGAGTTAAATTATCAGTTACAAAAAGAAGTTGTTTACTATAAAGGTGTTCACAGTTTTTCAAAAGATTGTAATGGATCAATGTTGAAACATATCTGTGATTATCTTAAAACAAAAGAGTTTTAATGATCTGCTAATCTGTATCTCTTATTTCGCGGTTTCTTTTTTATACTTTTAATCCAGTTCCAAGACCGCAGGCGGTCGAGACAAAATAAAAGCAATTTCGGCCACAAAGTCATATTTGTCACTTTCTGTAGAATGGTGGAAGTGGAAACTTTGCATTTGACGGTTGTCTAGAAACATAAATTGAGCAGCGGTCTCTTAATCCGTGTGATCTATAGTTATTGTGTGTTATGTGCGATTACAGGAAATAAATAGCTTTAGTAACTTTAATAACTTTAATAAATAAAAACATATCCACGAACTTTAAAACTAGTACAGTCTTTATGGAGCCCATTAGGGGTGTTTACCGGCTAACCCGTAGCAATTCTTGAGATATCACTTATTTAAAAGTATTATATTCCCTGTATCACTCGTATCGCACAATAATAGTAGATTACTTCGAGGCAGGGTTTCGGCTATTCATTCCGGAATCTTCTGAGCAGAGACGGCTCCTTTTAACTTTTAGTCTTTGGGGGCACGAAACATGGGATAAGTAAGCTGCTGGTTTCCTAAGCTTTCTGTAGATACGGCGAGTCGAACCCACAATCCTCTCAGATTCAGAGACCGCTGCTCCAACCACTAGGCTAAAGCACCCGCATCACTTATTACCCGAGAAAAATCACAACTTTTTAATTTGAACGCCATTGCGTTTTTGTTTTTTCTTTTCAACCCTACTGACTTAACTAAATGACGGGCTGGCCCGGGCCTGCACGTTAAAACTCCACACCTACGGATGACTACAGATTGTACATATTCTGTGTATTTCAGTAGTAATTCACTGAAATGTATGATTAAAACTATGTTTATATTTTGTAAATCCGTTTTTTGCTATGTTCGACAAACTTGTGATAAAGTTCATCTCATCTTCTGAATCAGACGACATACCTCTACCAAATACAGTAATAACGTTATTCTACTATAAACATCGTAGTTCATACACTTTTACCATGCTTTGTGATTGAAGCTAACTTTTGGCACAGAATCTGATTCTACTATATTGATCCGGCTAGGTTATTATCCCAATGTCCTATAAGTCATTACTCATATTAGCTAGTTCCATATTTCATTGCTCGCGCATCCTTATTCGAAATCCTTCCACATGTCCAGGTAAAAAATTAGTAGCTAAGGGCAACCGAATACATTTTTACATAAAGGTGGCCAATTAGGGAAATTTAAATGACAGCTGCTGAATTTATGTGGATACAATATAGCCACTAGGTTTAAGCTAGGCAAGGGGGACTAAATAACAGGAAAATGAAGAATAAACTTACCAGAACATTAATGTGTTAAGAGGTTCTGATATGAAAAGTCTTATAGCGGATTAATAGTTGCTTCGGTGATTTAGCCTAGTGGATAGATCAGCGGTCTCTGAATCCGTGAGGATCTGAGGCTGTGGGTTCGACTTCCCGTAGCTGCTTAAGGCTTGGGAAACCAACTGAATGTTAGAAAGGAGCCGTCTCTGCTCAGAAGATTCCGGCATGAATGGCCGAAGCCATGCCTCGAAGACATCTACCATCATTTTGTGTTACGAGTGATACAGGACATATAGTACTTTAAATAGTTGTAGTGAACTGAATGAACAGAGAACATTACATTTACTTTGATAGATTGTTTCTTTTATATAAATATTCAAAAATAACACAGACATTTCATTTTTATAATCATTCAAACTAAATTAGTTTATAATCTTTTCTACACATTTCACCTTTCATATTCCGGAAAACAACTTTCGACGGAGAAAACAAAAACTAATCTCACTGTCTGTTAAGTCTGTAATTCTCACTTCACATAGAAAGAGCTAGTGCGAATTCGCAATAAAAAATACAAAAACAGTTCCCGTTATTTAAAAGTTCATTCATTATCATTATTGAGATAGGCATTGATGAAATAATCATGTTCAGCTGGCTTGTTTCACATCATCATTTTGGATAGGGCAAGAAGTAAATTAATATATGTATTTCTACCTTGTTCCAAAGAAGATCGACACTCTTGATTACTGACAGTATGCTGAACACTATCTCTTTTGGTTAGTGCCAAGAGTGACTGCATTTGAATTTAACGACGGGTGCGCTTTGAAAAAACAAGCCATCCTGTTTTTAAACCCTAAAATATAGCTGTTAATTGGGTTTAGAAGTTTTCTAACGTGTTCCGTCATAAATTAATTCTGAGATAACTTTAACTAGCAGCAACTTGTATTCAAAAGAAAGCCTGGAATAACAGAATCGTTGCGACGAAATTTTAAGGAGGCTGATGTTTGCAGATTTTTCATAAACTTTCAAATGATTTTGGTAATTGTGCACCTTTTTCTATACAGTTGTTGCATTAGAGGTATGTACAATATAAGATCGATTAGACTTTTCAGACTTTTCCCGTATTACAACATCATCTAATTAACTAATTCCAGAGAAGGTAAGCTTACTCATCCGCAGGTATCCCATAAATTTTTGGGCGGAGCTACCTTTTCAGCGGATTTGAACTCAATTTTAAGGGAGGAGCTTAATTTGGCCAGGATTTTATAGATACTAGTTTCATATCTAAAGCTAATCCCCTATGGAATTACAGTACTTAACATATATACATTTATGTGCTACACACTAATAAGTATAAAATTATAACAAAAGTAATGACTAATAAAATATAATACATACTATAACGCTAGTTTAATGAAAAAAAATTATTGCAACAAATTCTGGGTGGTTGTTTTATAGGAAAGGACTATCGGTGAAATCTACCTATTGCACCTATTCTATGGATGCTATAAAGAAAAGTAATATAATAATTATAATATAACCATTATATATTAACATATGTATAGTATATCTTATTTTTGTCGGGGAGGTTACCTTGCCTACAGGTCTTTTTCAAAATGTTATTTCTTGCTAAGATACTCACTATAGTCTTATATCGGCTAATGTACAACATTCAAAGGGCAGAAGCAAAGTTATAAGGTTCAGTACGGTCAGCGGTAACCTGGTCATACTTTGTTCGCATCTGAAGACTCTGAAGCAGAATAGGCTACCGGTTAGAAGCAAATATTTCAAGGGCCTCGGTAGTTAAGTGGTAGTATTATATATTGGTGTGATTATTACTAAACATAATCTAAACTATTGATTTCCTATTATTCCTATTCATCTTTCCCAGTTGCAGTTCTCCTAGGGATGATATTCTCATTTGAAACATTTCTCAAGACTACTGAACAGAACTCTTAGAACTTTAGGCTTAGTGCTTATACAAGAGTTCAACGATAAATATCGATGAGGTTCTATACAATCTTGCTCTTAGTTCTGTCCGCGTCATCTGTCTCTGCAAACAAAAAGTTGGTTTATTTAAGCAATTGTACAGAGCTGGGAAAAGGCCGGCCGGGCCGGCCCGCTGCTCAAATTTTTAGCCCGGTCCGATTTCCCAAAAAGTCGGCCCCGGCCCGGCCGCCCCTTGTCTATTTTATATTTTTTAGCGGATATTCTTCAAAAACGTTAATTTTCAGTGCTATTTTCTGGCATTAACAATAAATACTGCAACTAACTTTACCTATTGATGTTTTTGATA
>JAQGAV010003911.1:0-11377 GCA_034691345.1 Phasmarhabditis papillosa | reverse complement strand
TAATAGGCTATTATATAAGGCAAGCTTATATGCATTTTGTAGCCCGGGAAATTGCTTTCAAATATGGGCGGGTTACTGTAGGATTGCCATCAAGGTGCGCGCCTTGCGGTAATGCGAACTTTGCGCCCCGGAATTTTGCGCCCCGGAACCTTGTGCCCCGGAAAGATATAACATTTTTAACAGTTTGCTTACAACTTTGATAGCTTGGTCAAACGAGTACATAAAAAGCCGTTTACAAATTTACTTTATAACAAGAAACAAATAACAGTTTCTTGTTATAAAGGTTCTTTAAGGATTCGAAATGATTGATTCCAACTGTCGTAATCAGTGAAACGAAAATTGTGGAAAATGGATGTTTGTTTTTTGGAAAGATTATTTGTTTATCTGTTGTATTGCTTAGCTAAAAATAGAGATTTACCCTGTAGGTCGCGCCTGAACTTCTAATTATTTCTGTTTTTTACCAGAATGTAGGACTAAGAGATGGGTGAACACCGTTGAACTTATTTTTGAGGGCGGGACCCAGCTGGTCGTAGAAATTGCTGGAAACTGTCCGAAATACTTGCGTAAAACTAGCAAGTTTGCAGCACACGGGGCGCAAAGTTCCGGGGCGCAAAATTCACACCACCCGCCTTGCAGATGGGGCGGCCCCTATCTATCTATGTACAGCGGTTTTTGAATCTTAATAAAAATATATTAAAAGCTTACAGTATCACTGATACTGAATTCAAGATAAACCAAAAGCTCAATGTTTTTATTTAGACGACTGCGTAGAACAACGTAACTCTCTATTTATGACACTGCAACACGGTGAATTGAGCGGTAAATCATCAGATAAGAATATAGAAGCAAGACTAAGTGTAGTAGAGAGCAATGGAAGACTAGTTCAGGATGTAAGTAACTTATTCAAAACCATTCTTAAAATACAGGATGCACTTTAACGACTATCTTAAACACCCCAAGGGGGGCACGGGTCGGGCCGGGTCCATTGAGCTGTCTCGACTCCATCCTGATAAACTCTTTATTTTTTCAGTGTTTTGAATTTGTAAACCATAGCGGCGAGCGTCATCCAACATCCGATTATAGAAGTTTTGTCTTCTATCACAACGACAAGCCGTATTGGATGGAACAGATTAAGGTTAGAATGATAATTATTACTGCTTAAATAGTAATAATTGAGTGTTACTTGCGTATTTATTGAAATTTATCACCGTATCTGTATGCAAACTACGCCTAGGTACACCGCAAGTCCAAGTTTCTAGGGAGAGAAGGCGACACAGGCGTTCGCAAAAAAGGCCCAGACCCAAATTCTTTAAACTCCACTATTGCTCATGAATTGGAACAAGATACTGAACTTATAAACTATAAAAGCTTATTAGAATATATAATTTTAAGTAAACTTCTTTTTAGATTCTCCTGCCAGAAGAAATCGCGCACGACCTGCATCTTAGAATAACATTCCATTCTAGGAAGCCTTATGATAAGGGAAAGCCGGAAAAGGTAATATAGTTAGATTCAAAAGTAATGAGGCCAATAAGCAAACCTTCCATTAAGCAAGGTTCTGGTGGGTTCTCCGAATTTGAAATAAACCGGATGCTGGTCGGTTCTGGGTTTTTAATCTAAAAACACATATTTGCATAAACCCCTAATCCTAGGGTCCCTTCGCACTGTCGCACATTTGCCTATTACAAAACGCATCTCTCATCAATGATACTGAACACGAACTGCTGGTTTACAAGGTAATTAAATAATATTATAGAATATTAATAAAAATAACTGTTTTAGATTGAATCCACCCATTTTGACCCAACCAACACTTCGTATTTGGCACTGCCTCAGACCAGAAAGTAAGTTTGGGTCCTACTTAAAAGTTTTGGCGACCCCAAACCAAAGCTGCAAATTTCGCGGGCCGACCCGAGACGGCCCGTGAAATGTTTTGGAAATCGGCCGGTTCGCGGGCCGGAAATTTGAGCTGTCGGCTCGGTTAGGGACAATTTTCTTGAAAAAATCGACTGATTTAGGTGAACCTTTTGATAAATAGTATGTGTTTGGTATGTCATCAATAGGTGAAGATTATTGCATTTCATATTGTTAATGCCGAAAAATAACACTGAAAACTGACTTTTTTGAACAATATCCGCTAACAATTGTGATCACAGTTTCATAGATCACTGCAGGTCTCGTTCTTGAAACAGAGAAATAAACGAATGATAACTTTTGAAGAAATTATTGATTCTGGAAGGTTCACTGTCGTATTAGTCTTCATACTAAAAGTACGCAAAAACTAGAATACTTTAAAGTTTATTCGGCAATTTTCAAGCGATTATGCGACCCAAGCGATAAGCGGTCTGTACTCCACGAATATTCTTCTAAAACATATTTGTAAAATGTCCCTTCTAGAAATACTCGTATTGAAAAGGTATACCTACTGTAAAGTTTAGTTATCACCTTTTTTAGAAACTAATCTATTATTCTAAACTAAAAACATTTCATTTATGAAATCAAATATCAAAGTTCAAATATGTATAAACGTCGAATTAGGAATCTGATGCCGTAGTATAGAAACGCCCGGGTGGGTGCCCGGTCAGTTTTTAGCATGCCCGAGCAGTTGAGAATTGTTGCCCGGGCAGGCTAAAAACTGCCCGGGCACCCACCCTGGCGTTTCTATACTATGGCCACAGCGGTGTAATATTATTAAGGGTTTGAAACATAAATCATTTTATATAGCACCGCAGTTCTGTTCTAGGTCAACTTATAGGGATAATTTCATCGATTTCTTAAAATTTCACCCTTTATAGGCAACTTCGCGAGCTGGGTGCCACCAACAACAAACCGCACTCATCAGTTCTGAGTCTAAGTGAGAAGAGTGTGGTTTTCTTCTCAACAAAGGCATATTCATCACTTTTAACACAGAATGAACATATTCTAAATGTTCTAAGATGGAGGTTGGTAGTTTTATGAAGTTCCCCTGACTCGGCAAGGACCTTACCAGTATTGTTACAAACGATACGAGCATTCCTAGATGTTATCTAGGCAACATACCAAATTGAAACCAAAGCCGGAACCTTCCGCCTAAATTATAAAACAAAAGTCTAACCTATTATTTTAGAACCAATTCCTTCAACCTCACTTCGTCACTTCAGCACCTAGCCACACCTGTTGGGGAAACGGAGAATGATGTAAGCAACTTAATATTATTATAGATCTTATTTTTATTAATAAAACAATGTTTTTATTGATATATTAATACATATCTTATTTTTTTCAGCTAATGCACTTCATGACTCCGCTCTTCAATGCTCTTTTCGAAATTTGGGATGAGAGAGACCAACTGGAACTGCCCGTTTTCGATCTAATAGTGGTGCTTATGAAGCTATGTGGTAGGTAATCTGAAGAGTTTACCCTAAATTAAATCCGTTGCTCAAAATCTATCCTATGTAGTTAAAATAATCGGAAGGAAGTCGAAGTTAGTTTATCCCCTAAATCCCTGAAATCCAGTCGGTTCCAGTTTCCGTAGTACCAATCACTTTGGATTGTTGCCCGGGCGCACACGCGGGCATTTCTATGCTGTGGACACAGTGTCCGTATTTACGAAGGCGCCTTATCGCAGACTGACTATTCGTTCGAGGTACAAGTCACTACCCTGGAGAATCCTACCTAGTCCTACCTGATGTTCGTGAATACGGCCACTGGAGTCTAAAACATTTAAACACCGCATCTCAATATCCGTAAAAATAGCAATGTTGCAGAAGAAGGTCGATTTGTCGGTAAACTGGATGAATTCAATTCGTATATGGAGCGTTTTCCGTTTACATCAGCATCTGTGTAGGTTACCTAAACCATTTTGCTTTCTTTTGTTGGCGATGTGACCCAGCGGTTAGAATTCGAGAAACGGACCGGCCGGCTTTTTCCCAAAATGAATTAACATATTTTTATAATTCAACCTTTTATTTTCAGGAAGTTAATGAGATGCCTTAATCACTACATAGCTAGTGCTGCTACAATGAATAATGAAAAGACGCGTAACTCTCTTAAAGTAATGGGGAAGGTATTCTCAGCCATTGTAGCATCTAAGAAGAGTGGAGAACAGTAAGTTACTATTATATATAAACTAAGAGATATAGAGACAACTTTATAACTTGCTCAACTATTTTGTTTAAAACTTAACTGACTTTAGTTGCACATATTACACAAACCACCCAGTCAAGTTACTTTAAAATTAGATTCAAACCAGTCTGAAGCTTTTAAATTTCACAATCCACTGCTATTTTAGCGATAGTTATGTTTTGTAGTCCGTATATAGCAAGAGCTAGTTTCGAGATAAGTATCATATGGCCGTAGTATAGAAACGCCCGTGTGGGTGCCCGGGCAGTTTATGGCTGTCCGAACAGTTGAGGATTGTTGCCCGGGAAGGGTAAAAACTGCAGGGCACCCACCCGGGTGTTTCTATACTACGGCCACTGCAAAGAGGCGGTATTATTTAAAATATATGTACTTTTAAAGAAAAGGCTCCAATCTACCGATCTTCTATTCAATTTTATTTAACACCGCTGTTTCCAATGATACTGCGCGTTTCTTTTGTAATAATTGCAATATTTTCTTGCAGCTTCTACCGCGACAACTCATCTGCATATCTAACCGAGTTCCGTGGTAATCTAGACTCTATTCTGGAGCAAATGATAGGTCTAATGAGTGAGAACAGAGAAAGAATGGCAGTACAGAACACGGCACTTAAGCATCTACCATCCATTATTGATCCTATTTTAAGGAGTAATAGTGTTGATGTTAATGAGTTATGGTAAGAAATTACACGATATTCTAGTTATTTTCAAAAGTTGTGGAGCATCGAGGAGTATAGTTAGCGCCGAGAGTAAAAATGGAGTGTCACTTGCGTATTTTTAGGATTTTTAACCCCACACCTGCAGGCGAATTACACGCGCATACTTGCAAAGTACAATATTAAACAGAGAGTAGCCACCAGATGCTGCAGCGGTGCTCGCAAAGAGGCTCAGATGAGCGTTGAATTCATTACACTCCATCATTACTATTGGCGCTGACTATAGTTAGAGGGTAATCAGGGTTGTCCGGAACATCGGTTCCTAGTTCCGAAATTCCGAAACTCCGGCTATTTTTGGGTTTCGGATTCCGGATTCCGAGTTCAGAGAAGTCCAAATTCTGATTAGCCTTCTATTTTTTGTAAAGTACTATGTTTCTTCGAACTTTTTCGGTTTCTTTTTTTACAAATGACTAATTTCCTAAACATTGAAAGTTCTTCAAGAGAACATGGGAAGTAGAAACTTTACTATAAAAAATGCTTGTTCAAACTATTCGTAAATATCAATGTTTTTCAGTAATTTCGTTATGAGAGTTATGCGTGGCTTCGGCAAGAATATTGTCGCTCGTGAGAGATTAGGATTCGTGTCACAGCTTATAGAAACACAACTGTTCCAGGTATAGCTCAAGTAACAAGTAAACAGGCCGTGTTAAAAATTTAAAGGTCTATTTCACAATAACTTCTTCTTTCAAAGCTTGACTTTCCAATACCGCGCATGAAGTTAGGCCGGTGCAGCAGTCTAGATTTTAATCAGACACGGCTGGCAGCTCCCTAAGGCAACGAGACAGAGCAATTTCAAATGACGAAATCTTGCGGCTCAATTCCTGGATTATTTTATTAAAAAATTCATGTTTACTTATATATCATTAGAAAGGCCATATCTCAATATGTGCGCTTGAGTTTTTTAGAATGATTTGGTTCAAGCGTTCTAGAGAAAATTGAACGTTAAGTTTAAAATGGGAGCACAGTCCTTCAATCCCTTAGCTATTTTGATAGGATAGAATAGGACAGAATATTTATATTTTTCCGAGACAACTAATTACAACACAAATAATAAAATTTTAAGTTAAATGTCATTGGACTGGTCTCGGGAGGTTGATTGTGGCTAGGGGATATAGTCATTTACCTCTTGTTTAGATGTTATATTGAAACATGACACTCCCTTATAGAATGGCTCCTCTCGTTGTCTTTTGCTTCCTCGTTGTTTGGATCTTCTTCTACTCCATCTAGATGTGGATACTACAACTGCAATGGACAAAGATTATGCGGACAGAACACAAGAATGTGTACTCATTGTGTCTAATCTAATTGAAAAGCTATTTCCTAATAATGTAAGTTGCCTAAAGTTGCCTTTTTGGGGTTCAGAAAAACATTGAAAAAGTTTGGAAGGGTCGGAATCCGGACTACGGCAAAGCTTATTAATTGTAGAGTTGTGATCCTTTTTAATATATTTGTAAGATAACTTACAAGGGAAGGTCGCGAAACCGTCTCCACCAAACGCAACGACGCTATGCTAGGGCTATAGAGGACCAAATAGGAATTCGAAAACCTATTTTCAATTTTGCAACGGAACCCTTAGGACCGAGCTACGAACGTTTGAAAATTCGGAAAATTTCGTTTTCCGTTTGAAAATTGTTAGAAGGTGTCCCGATGTGGGGCCTAGTTTCACAAATTGCTGTCCGTGGGTCAGGCAATGAAATAAGCTATATTCTCTACCAAGAGCTTGGTTTACAGCGCAGGATACTAGTCAGAAGCGGTGTTAAATAAAAATGAAGCAAATTCTTTGAAACAGCTGATTTTCACCTTCATTATTATATAACAGCAGTGCTCTTCGGGAACCTAGCTCTTAAGACAGACTATAGAAGTTTTGGCCTAATGTGGGCAGGGCTGGTAATTTGACGGGCCGGTCCGGGACGGGGCAGACGCTCTGAGAAATTGGCCCGTGCCGAGGCCAGAAATGCGGGAAACCGCCCGGCCCAGCCGGCACTGAATGTGGGGGCAGGGTGCAGTTTTTACAAGTCTCGGTCCTGGTAACGGTGACCCTCCAATTAGTTACCAAACCGAACGACACTGGCCAGTGTACAGTTTTAAAGCGAACTTCAGTCAATTTCACATACAATATTTTTAAATATAATTCAAATATCTTTTCTTTCAGCCTTCGGATGTGCTGGGATCAGACGAAGAGTTGGCGCTGATTATATCTTCCATGTATCGACCGCTAGTTCGAGCAATGGTAGTGGTACAGGGATCTTATGGATATGTAAGTTATATACTTATTTTAGATTACTAAACAGAAAAAAAGATTATGGAATATATTTATAGAAAAACAGTTTATTATTTAGTTTCGAAGAGAACGTGCGCGTTTTGCGTTCCGAAAACTGTTTTCGAAAGGCAGTCAAACTTAGAACGTTGCGTACCAAAATAAACATTAATGAAACAAAATGTATTTCAGAACGAATCAATGAGAACAAAGTTCTTCGCTCTGCTTCTGATGTTGTTGAGTAAGATGTCAGCACAGATATTCGATCAACTTCTTAAAAACTGGTAAGTACCAGGATACCATAAGATAAGGCGTGATAAGGCGTGGGTGCAACAATTTTTGCCTTAAAATAGTCTCTCGCTCGAACAGAACGCAGACAAATTCAGTGCACCCGCGACTTACCAAACAGTTGCGCTCGGACAGTAGATCTTAAGCCAGACTATATAATAAGTTTAGAAACTATGCCAACTAGTATATTTATTATATAGTCTGAATCAACCACTAGTTTTACGGTGCGGTATTCTGGAAAGAAGTGGTGGTCAAATAAAATGAATGTACTTTTGAATATAAACCCTATTTTCCAGCCTAACTCTAATCGATAAACTGGATTTTACCGTAGAAATGATACAAATGATACGGGATCTTCTCTCCAAATGTCCTTTTAATGCCACATGGCAGCAGATGATTCTAGAACAGAATAAGTAAGTGGATTACTGTAGTTAGAATAGAGCACGAATTGTTACTAGAGCACACTCATTAGTGTAAACGTTGTTTTTTACTAAACTGGCAGTGAACTCTTATAAAAATTGGGTTCGGTTTGTGTATAAGTGAAATTTTGGATTTTGTTCTTTGAATAAGTGAATTAAATAGTGAAGTGTTATATTTAATAATCTAAATAATTGAACACATAGGACAGGACAAATTATAGTTTTAGGATAGAATATAATAGAATATTTATTGTTTTTCCGAGACAACTAGTTAAAACACAAAGAAAAATCTACAAGTTAATTCTCATCGTACTGGTCTCGGGAGGTTGATTGTGGCTGGGGAGCATAGTCAATCACCTCTTGTTTAGAAATAGATTCCGTTTGGCCCCTAAACTCATGACGAAATCTATTTCTTCTTCAATTGGTCGGTGGGGCTGGTTGCATTTGTTGTCATCGTATAAGTTTTAAGTTACTTATCAGATAGGTGCCAACCGAATTCAAATTATACAATGAATCGAAGATCTATCAGTGGTTCCAAATGAACTTATTTAAATATTTCAGAGTGGTTAGCAAGGCGCTTCGATTCACTATGAGCACAATGCAGAACTATTTCTCTAATGAAAACTTCCATTCTGAGGTAAAGACATAAATTTATCAATAAAATACTCTTTTTTTCTATGCACCTGAAGGGGGCGGTGGTTACTCACACCAGAACTGTTCACCGGCCCGACCTGATTTGTTTAGAACCCAGGCCGGGCGGGCCAAGTCTGTCTGATAACCACCTAAGGGCGTAAAAAAGGTGGAAACCGGCTCGGCCCAGCCTGAAATTTTGCAACCCAGGCCGACGGGTTGCTCACACTGGCAAAAAGTAGATGTGAATAACCGGATGGGGCGTCCAGTTACTCACGATTTCATCTAACGCCATCCTAATGTGTGAGCAACTGGGCGAACCCGCACCTGAACCGAACTGGAGACCAAGGATTATTATTAATATACCTATTGGTCTTCAGACAAAAAATATACATTTAATTAAATGTAGTCCAACTCTGAATGAATAGGCCGTGCTACAAAATACTTTTCCCTTCAACGTTTGCAAAATACGCAACGTACTCAAAGAAATACGCAAAAGACACGGCCTTTATTCTCTCGAAGAACACTATAAAAACTAAAAATTGCAGGTTTGGGAGGAGTATATGCAAACGGTAGTCTGTTTTGTCACACAAGAATCTCTACAATTAGATTCGAAATGGTTAACTAATGAATCAGATGGAAGAATACTACTAAGAAAGGCATCCACAAAAGAATTGAGGTCTATGTGGTACAGACTAACCCGTAAGTATAACTTCTATTACCTAACTCGGATGAATAGAATATAGTCAGCGCCAAGAGTAATGATGGAGCGTAAAGAATTCAACGCTCGTCTGAGCCCCTTTTGCGAGCACAGCGCCAGCATCTGGCGGCTACTCTCCGTTCAATATTGTACTTTGCAAGTATGCGCGTGCAATTGCCTGCAGATGCGGTGTTAAAAATCCTAAAAATACGCAAAAGACACTCCATTATTACTCTTGGCGCTGACTATACTAGCATACTCCGCTCACGGGACAAGAGAGATCAGAACCGTCAAAAAAGGACCCATTCTGGAGGCGATTGCATAATCTTCAGTTCAAATAGTTGCGTTTTCGATAGTTCTGATAACTGGTAGTCCCGCGCTCGCTGGTTTGGTTTTGCATTTTCCTGGCATTTTCCAAGTTTATCGTAATCAGGCTCACTTTTTGATCTTGTCAGGTAATTGAAGACCTCCTGCGCAATACAACATTTTAACGGATATAATCCACGGACTAATCGCTTACAGCTAAAGGTCTAAAAAATTTGAATTAGAGCGCAGATTTGCTCTAATAAAATTGCAGTTCGTACCGTAAACCTTTGCAAGCGATTAGTCCACTGACTATACAAGGTTGTTATTTTTCAAGCTATCTTATTATTTATAATCTTTTCAAAAATTCAACTGTTTCAGCCGTTCAAAAGATGGAATATATTCCTCGATTGGTTGGCTCCTTCCTAAAAGTGGCGTTGATCGAGGATTCCGAAACGCGGTGCAAGATAATCCCCATATTCTTCGACATGATGCAGTGTGAATTTCATTCTTATAATGCTGATCAGGAAACAAAGAAGAACTTCAAACTGGTTAGTTTAAACTTAACTGTGTGTGGTGGCCTAGTGGTTAGAAGCTTCACCTCATGGGCTAGAGGTCGATGGATCGAATCCCCTCGAAGAAAGAATTCTTATTCGCCGCCTCCACTCCATGGCTGCTGTGCTATACTTTCTATGGTTCCCTCATCTCACTTCTTCGCTCTAAACATCTGCGATCTCGTCTTACGTAAAATGAATAAATAAACTTTTTATTTATACTTGAAACATTGTATACTTTAGTTTTCTGATGAGCTAATATCGCAGCTAGACAGTCTAGTTAACAAGAAATATGGATCACCGGCCTTCAAAGATGATTTCACCAAGATTCTAACAGGACAGTGCCAGTAAGTGTTATTATGAGTGTTTAGATAGGGCATAAATATTCCTTACTCTAATATATAGTCTGTAATAAAAGCTAGGTTTCCAACGCAGTTTCCTGGAAAAAAGCAATATTAGATTATAATTAAAGCACTTTTCAAGAGACACCTCTAAATCCACCGATCTTTCATTCATTTTTGTAAATACCGCTGCACCTCAGGATTATGGGCTTGACACCTAGCTCGAAATTTGAGCTCAGGGCTGGGAATTTCACCGTCCGTACTTTTCCGAACCCTGTTTGAGCTTATGCTCGCGCCGAAGCCCGATAAGCCCTTCTTCCCACAGCCCGGGTTTGCGTGAAAGGGGCCAAAACGCAGGAACTAGTTTGTAGTTAAAATAATTTTGTTTTCTAACTGAATCAAAAAGATTTCCAACATAGTCTACGCACAAATCTCGTGTAGTTTAAAGGTGTATTTATTATATTGGGAGCGCACAATTATATCGGTTGCTTGTACATTTTCTTTCGATTTCCGCACTTCTTCTAAATTCTACAGAATTCTACAGTACACCTTTGTAAACGATTCATCCGTCGACTATATATTTCTTCCTATTCAGCTCGGACAAGGATTGTTGGAATGGTGGTGGTAGGGAGTTAATCCTCCGTGTGGAGTCATTGCTAGGATCATTATTCGAATATAGACAAGCAAGAGAGAAGAATGATTGTATTGAAAATGCTATGAGTAGAACTGTACAGCTATTGGTTAGTTTTATTAATAACTTACCTATTAAGAATATAAAAGGCTTTATATTTTGATTGTATAGTCTGTACTTATCAATCAAACGGAATATATATGTTGTGTTAGCAGGGCTCAGAATTTAAAGGCATGGGCGGGCCCGCCCTTTCTCAGAACACCATCCATCGGGTATAATAAGTGTCAGGAAAATGAAGTGAACATTTTGGGTAAGTCGTAAGACCCGCGTTCTCGGGTCGGGCCGGGCCCAAAACGGCAAATTATTTAGGTTGGATGGTATGTTTCATCCCAACCCAGTTCTAAAGTACCTTCTATAAAT
>JAQGAV010003910.1:0-11378 GCA_034691345.1 Phasmarhabditis papillosa | reverse complement strand
AAGTAAGTTCGCAATATTACATGTTATTTATATTTTGAGAATAGTAAATCAAGGCTGGGCCCATCTGATGAGCCGACTCAAAACCAAAAAGTAATACAATTCATGAAACAGAACCACCAGCCTTTAGATAAGAAGGTAATTCCGTTATGAGCTTAGGGGCGAAACGGAATTATTCTTCACTAGGAACCGTTCGTGTTGTTTGTCTTGTCCTTCATTGTATATTGTTTTCATCATTCCATAAAATGTTACCACAGTAATGTATTTTTCACCCATTATTTTCTTGCTTTTGTTAGAGGAAGCACATTGTGTAGCACATTTCTAACTTTTAAAATGCAAAAATATTTATTTTCAAGCAAGTCATATCCAAAAACATTGATCTGTCATCATTTGTAAACGCAGTGCGCTACAATCGGCAAAGGCGCGGTCCCGCATTCTCATAATTGTTAAAATTTGCGTTGCAATATCTTGAATACGAATAAAATATATATACTATAATATATTTTTATAATCACTGAAATTAGCTCTGTTGACTGAAATTAACATTAAAATACCGCGTCACAGTATCTGTAGTACAAAGTATATATTATTATCGCAGTCTGTTATTTTGTTGATGAATTGTTCCTGTTTCGTGTAAGCCAATTGAAAAAACAAAAAAAAAACATGTGAAAATAAGCTTATAGAAAAATGAAAAATAACTTTAAGTTTTTGTAAAATTGAAACGATTCCATTTTTATAAATGACGGATATCTGTGACCAACTAGCATTTTTCCATATCGGCGCTATCCATTCCTTTGAATTCACTAACAATATACTGTATTCTAAAATATTCAACTCCAGCAATGAAATATTATAAATATCATTTGGTGTTCTATTCATTTACAGTTTTAGTATCTACAATAGTTACAGGAATACTAATTGTAAGTTATTTGTCTATTCAGGCAAACTATGTGCATTTATGTAAAGAACATAGAATGCAAGTTTTGATCGCACCGGCTTTTTTCAAGTAAGTTGCGATTAACCCAATTCCGGAAATTTCAAAGATGTTTTCAATATCTGCATAAGGTTAGTTTTTTTCTAGCCACCTCCTCCATCGGGTACAGTTGTTGAACTTCTTTTTTTTGTTCCAGATGCCAGTTTTTCACGTGCCATATTATTCTGCGTCTGCTATCGGACTTTTTCAATTTTTTGATATCGATATAGCGTATAGTACAGTAATTGACTATTTCTCCGTTGCTCTTATGTCGATCTCGATTTGTTTCATTTTCTTCTATAGAATGCAAGCTACATTTGTAAATCCGGAACACTGGTTGCGGTTCCGATCAAGAGGGAATGTTCTTGGTTAGCACGTCGCCCTAAGAAAAATATTTTAACATCAACATATGAGGGAGTTAGGACTTCTGGGTCTAAGTTCCAGCCACGACCGGAGCCTAGGTAGCTGAGTGGGTAGAACACTCTTCCTGTAAACGAAAGAACGCCAGTTCCAGTCTTGTCCAAGGCATATTTCTCGAAAAGTTTATCTGTAATTTAGAACTATCATATTCCACAAGGTGATGAAAAATAAAGACTGGTCGGTATCTAAGCGAGGGATATTTGCAAAATTCTTAACATAAACATGATTTCTATGTCTTTTAGTTGTATATTGGCTACAGTAACCCGAGTGAGATGGGCCAGGAAGAGCCAAAATTCAAAATCGTCTAAATTCGTTCGCATTTTTTCCAATGTTTTGATATTTACATAATATTTAAAAACTTTTCCAGCTAAACAATATAAAACAATAAAATTAGAAACAAAATTTCGAGTGTACCGTGCCTTTAACATAAAATCAGTTTTGTTCAGGATATATATTGGCCGTTTGCCGTAATCTGCTGGTTTTGGTATCACGGGATACCAGCTTGCTGATTGTTGATCGAGAACGTGGTTAATGGGGTAGATATTTTGCTCTTATTACTAAAACATTGTTATTTTATTAATTTAAAACTTGTTTTAAAGAATCAACAAAGAGCAATTGAGTAAACTTGAAAGATGAAAACTTCATATTTTTCAAGCCTTGATAACCAAGTTAATTTCTTTTCAGCTACCTAAATGTGTGATTACTCGACGAACCGACAAATATTGGATCTACGTGATCCAGTCAACAGAATTGGCATCTTTTATAACTGGATGTGTCCTCAAACTCATCGGTTTTTTTGCAACTGCAACAATATTAAGTTCTATATTTTGTTTTATTTCGTACCGAAATATTGCTGCTAACTCGAATACTTCGGAAATAAGCAGAAAGCGTAGCTTGCGTTTCAATCTGATGTTGATAATTCAGGCAGGTTAACTTATTTAGCATGTTTCCGAAACAGAGGTGCTCAAAGATAGGCCCGGGCTGTGATTTTAGAAGCTGGGCCCGGCCGATTGGCCGTGTTCCAACGTTTAATAGTCAGCGAAACTATGCTATTTTTCCTTCATTTTGTTCAACAGCAATACATTCGGGCTTTTAAGGGCCAATCGTAAGTCTAAATAGGCTGCTTCTGGCGATCCATTTCCAAAGCTCTGCGAATGAAAAAGACAGCTCTGCTAATGGTTATTATAAATTGCGGCCCGGCACGGAAATATACCTGCTAAATAGCAAAACTATTGCACGGTTCGGTGACCCAAATTGTCGCACCGCAAAATAGTACATTTGGGGGTGCAATGTGTTTTGAGATGACGAATGCAAATTGCAAGTTTTCATGAAAATATACAACTGTTGTAAGGGAAGTGATTTTACATGGTGAGACCAAACACGTTTATGTTCAACATATTCACTATTCTCTTGTTTTCAGCTTGTGACACCACTTCTTTTGTTTTTCCTTCCGCTAACTTCAATGTTGATAATATTATTTTTTCAGATTCAAGGAACTTTTTATGAGTGACATACAGTGATATAAAAACGTAATCCAATTGCTCTTGTTCATTAGTATGAATGAGAGTACTTTTCAAATTAGTTGCAAATTGAGTAGCCTTTTATTATAATCTTATAATATTATTGTTAATATATAGTATGTCTTCAAACCCACGGTCCGCGCGCCGTTGCAGCGATGATTGAGAGCTGAAGGAAATCCAAAAAAACAGTTCGAATAATTTACATGTTTTAATTGCTTGTTTTATATAATTGTATAATAACAACTATCGATTCTATCATAAATTTAAATTTAAAGCCAACGAAGCACAGTCCTCAACGATCAATTAATGTAATTTTCGCTTCGGCGCGCGGAACGTAGGTTTGAAGACATACTACAGTAATGAATGCTGCTCAACTGTTACAGAAATAATATTTTAGTTAAAATTATTTTCAGTATTTGGGCAATTTCTGGTATTAGAACTTATGCTTTCTTATCCCAGCAGCTCACTTCTAATTTTGTATTTAAATGATCCATACCGAAAAGCAATTATGAGTAAGTTAATTGATAATATGTTATAACACTAACAGATGATTCTTTAAAGATTTTCTGAAGAAAACCAACTCATCAACATCAACTCCACCAGCAATTGAAATCAGCCCCACCAGCAACTAAATGTGATTGTATGTAAATGATTCTAGTAGCATGTTTTGTTGTGGAGCTTGTTCTTGTGAATAGTAACTAAGTAATAAAGTTTTTGCGAAGAAGAGGATATTTAGGGTAATACAGTTAATAAAGATAGATTACAGAATGTGAATTGGAGAATAGGTCGGCTTTTGGCCTAGTGAGATTCGAAGATGAATTGAGAAGTATTTCTCACCATTTTTGCCTAGACAGCGTTTTGAACTTGCAGTCTTGATCGGCGTTGTCGTAAATAATCTGTTTTTTGTTGGCAGATCTAGCTCTGTTACTCTGTGAGAAGAAGTTTTCCCAGAACTGTGAGAAGGATGTGGGTGCCCTGGAGCATGATGCAAGCTGCTGCATCGGAAGACAATGTCACGTAGGTTACTTGGTTGCGGATGCACAAAATTTCTCCTTGTAGATTCCAAATACATGAGCTGTAATTGGCTCAAAAACTGATGATATTACCGCAATGCAGATGAAGTCAGCAGACATATGGCTCACACACAGGGCTTAGATGCAGGTTTACGTCAGAATTATAGCATTTCCAAAGCTGGTATATAACTACTAGCACCCGAGAGTGGCTTCGCTGCTCTTCAGCTAGATTGTGCCTCCACCCCTTTCACTTGGATTATGGATTCTAGTTTCAAAAGTTGCTGTGGGGTTGAAAATAATTAATTTTTACCATTGTAAGATTGTAAGACTCCATTGTAAAAACTATGTATCATATGTAACATATTAAGTATTTTCAGTAGCCCGGCCTTGGCCCTTATTTTGAGGCCGCCCTGAGAAGTCTGATCTGGGTGCATAAGCAGAGCATTTTTCTAGCTTCAATTTAGCAGTAAACCCACTCTAATACAAATAATCCGTTATTATCGCAGTATGTTTTATGATCTATTGTTGATGCATTTTTCATGTTTTCTTTACATCAATTGAAACAACAGGTGGAAAAAATCTTATATGAAAATGACACGAAATATAAGATTAAACGCTAATCATCTGGTCCCAAAACAAGTGTGCACCAGGCAATAACAGAAAAGAGATAAGCAAATATAAAAGAGAAGAGCGAACTAATATAAAACATAATCCTAAATTTTCCCAACTGTTCGTGATGTCCCAACGGGCCGCTCACACACAGAAATATAACAAAAGGGTTAAAATAACATAGATTTATATACATAACATATGGCACAAAGAAAGAAACAATAATAATATAAACTAACAATCAAATAACGCAGAAGCAAAAGACTTCTAGCGTCACAAGTTAACAAGTGAATATATTTCCCGCGTTTGGGCCAGCGTTGACTTGAGTCGATGCTCAGAGTTGATACGCAGACTGATTTGAACGTTGAGCGTGGCAAGACCGAGGCGTAATGCGATTTCAGCTGTGCAATCGCATTTAAACGCTGGCTGGAAATCTCAAGATATATTGTCAGATATATCGTTACGATATTTCCAGCACAAATAAGAATAAAATATATATACTAAAATATATTTTTATAATCACTGAAATTAGCTTTGTTGACTAAAATTAACATTAAAATACCGCGTCACAGTAATCGTCACACAAAAATACAGATAATGTAATACAAATTATCCGTTGTTATCGCAGTCAGATTTATGATCTATTGTTGATGCATTTTTCATGTTTTCTTTACATTATTTGAAAAAACAAAAAACAGGTGGAAAAGTCTTATTTGAAAATGAAAAATAAATTTAAATTATTGCAAAATTGAAACCACTCCATATTTATAAATGGCAGATATCTGTGACCTACTGGAGTTTCTTCCCACAACGCTCAGGATAGCACATTTTTCCATAGCAACGCTATCAATACCATTGAATTTGTTAACAATATACTGTATTCTGAATTGCTCAACGCAAGCCATGAAATATTATAAATATCATTTGGGGTTCTATTCATTTACAGTTTTGGTATCTACAATATTTTTAGGAATACTAACTGTAAGTCATGCGAAAAACGTTCTACAAAATAGTTCAAACTGTTTAAAATTTTCAGATATTCCAAGAATTTCAAAAAACTTACAGTTTTCAGAATCTGCAAAATGTTAGTTTTTTTTCCTAGCCGCTTCCTCGAATTACAACCTATAGTACAGTTGTTGAACTTTATTTTTTGTTCCAGATTCCAGTTTTTCACTTACCATATTATTCGGCGACTACTGTCGGACTTTTTCATTTCTTTAATATAGATATAGTGTATAGTGCATTTATTGACTACTTCTCCGCTGCTATAATGTCGAGCTCGATTTGTTTTATTTTCTTCTACAGAATGCAAGCTACATTTATAAATTCGAATCATTGGTTGCGGTTCCGACCAACAGGAAATGTTCTTGGTTAGCACGTCGCCCTAAGAAAAATATGTTAACATCTACGTATGAGGGAGTTAGAAGTTTGGGTTCCAAGTACCAGCCAAGACCGGAGCCTAGGTAGCTGAGTGGGTAGAACACTCTTCCGGTAAACGAAAGAACGCCAGTTCCAGTCTGTCCAAGGCATATTTCCCGAACAATTATCATATTCCAGAAGGTGATTAAAAATAAAGACTGGTCGGCATCCACTGATTTACCAGTTGTAACCGTTGTAACCGTGTCCCACACATCTAAGTATAAGTGATTATTATCGGATGGGGCCTCAGATCTTCCGCAACAACAGTTTTTCAAATGAAGATGCTAAGCCTACCAATATCCCTAGAAATCCGGATGCCCTGGGATTGCCTATGTGTCCTACCCCTTTCCTACCCCCTACTATAAGACACAGATCCTAACCTTCGAAACAATGAACCCTAATCTTAACAATATACAATAAGATGAAGAGTTAATAAGATTTATCACATAAATATATTCACAGCACAATATATAAAAGCAAAACCCATACCGGGTAAAACCATAAAATATACAAGTCAAAGTCAAAATAACGAATCACATGTTGACAATCATGTCGAGAGTAAATGATCCGACCCGCATAAATGATGATACTGACGCGCGGGCGTTCGCGTCGCGGTCAGGATTGCTTGGAGACCCAGTCGGTTTTATAGACCTTTAATATGCAGGGATATTGGAGGTCAAATATACCTCACACTGGGCACCCCGGCAAAAACAGCGAAGAAGGTCCCCTTGTACCGCGAGTGAATCGACAGCTCAACGGCTAATTGTGGTATGTGGCATGAGACGAAGTGGACTTGCACTGACGGATGGCGTGACCATATAACTTAATGGATGGTGTTGTATTGTCGAATGGCAAGAGTGGCATTCTAACATAACAGCTACGGCTACAGCAATAATGAGGATCATGTACAGAAAGTGCGGCTACAGCTACAGCAGAACCATACCAAGGAAACAGCAGCTTATCCTAAGTCTGTTCACCACTACAATGTCTGCCCAGCAGACTCTCCGGCCCGAGGCAAACAACCGAAACTATTTGAGTCCTAAATCCTACCAAACAGGTCCATTCATTTACAAGAACCACCTGCCACGCGGGACTTGAAAGCAATATACGCCACACAGGCAATGCAATTAGGCTCAAAGTAGAAGAACACCGGGTGTCAAATGCTACGATATGAGTACAAGTACTCGGGGGGAATGGGAGGGGGCCGTAATCGTTTGCATATTGCTATGCGTGGCAGTGATAGTATGCTGTGATGTAATGAATAAACGCTAGTGAAGATGTTGTGCATGCAATGAATGAGTGTGTTAGTGAAAACATCCATGAATGACGACGAATCTTTAACAAACGAAACGAATTGGCGGATGTTATCTGAAGAGTATGCGACCAAACACCATCAATATCGATCCATTTCCATACAAGATTTAATCCATAAAGATGACAAGGAAATGCAATGAGGCGAATGATGATACGACAATAAGAAGTAGCTGTGATAGTGCCGTGAGAGGCGGGGGCTGTGATCACGTCTACTTTGAGAACGTTGTTTGGGGACAGGTTGGATGGTTTATTACATCCCCCTGGCATCAATATTCGATCAATATCACATTTATCTTTAATCAGCGTGGCAGAAAAATAAATAAATTATTATATCCTCATGGGTAACCATGAGAATATACAGGGATTGACCACGATTCGTCACCATCCACATCCTGGTAGAGATATTGGAAGTGTTGATATGAACGGCCGTTGATGATGACGAATCTAAACACCAAATAAAGTGTTCCACAGCCATACCTTGAATACCCTTCGGCTTCTGAAACAACCTATTTCATCCGCGACATTCCATTGAGACAGGCTCACGGCATTTGTTGACCAATTTAAGGACTTTGATGGGAGATACGGACATGGGAAGCCAATAAGGGAAACGGAGCTAGGGAGGCTGTATTGGAGGTCAAATATCCCGCATAATTATCTTTTACCAGAAGTATCCGGTTTTACCGGCCAACAAGGGGAATACCGTTAGCTTAACAGAAAACCATTTTGTTCAGGATATATATTGTCACTGTTTGGCGTAATAGGCTGGTTTTCGTATTACTGGATACCGCTTTGCCGATATTTGATCGAGTCACGGAACGTTGTTAATGGGGTAGATATTTTGCTCATATTACTCAAATGTTGTTATTTTCAAAATTCAAAGCTTATTTTAAAGAGTCAACATAGAAGAAATGCGTGAACTTGAAAGAGGAAAACTTCAGATTTTTCAAGCCTTGATAACCAAGTTAATTTCTGTTCAGCTTCCTAAATGTGTGATAACTCGACGAGCGGAGAAATCTTGGCTCTATGTGACCCCTTCAACAGAATTGGCATCCTCATGTTTTCAATTTGCCCTCATTCTCATTAGTTTTTTTGCAATTGCAACAATATTAAGTTCTATATTTTGTTTTATTTCGTACCGAAATATTGCTGCTAACTCGAATACTTCGGAGATAAGCAGGAAACGTAGCTTACGTTTCAATCTGATGTTGATAATTCAGGCAGGTTTACTTATTTAGCATGTTTCCGAAACAGAGGTGCTCAAAGATGGGCCCGGGCTGTGAGTTTAGAAGCTGGGCCCGGCCGTGTTCCAACGTCAAACATATAGCGAAACTATGCTATTTTGCCTTTATTTTCTTCAACATTAATACATAATCATTCGTGCTAACCTATTATTTGTAACGATTAGCTAATTAAATTTCAATTTTTACAAAATTCACAACGGCCGGTTTGGACTTTTGTCTAACTCGGATGCAGCTAGCGATTCATTTGAAAAGCTCTGCGAAAGAAAAAGACAGGGTTGTTAATATTTTGCGGCCGGCACGGTAATGTGCCTGCTAAATAGCAAAACTATTGCACGCGACGGGGATTGAACCCAAATTGTCGTGCCGCAAAATAGTATATTTGGGAGTGCAATGTGTTTTGAGATGACGAATGCAAGTTAACATGAAAATATACCACTGTTTTAAGGGAAGTGATTTTTCATGGTGAGACCAAAAACGTTTATGTTCAACATATTCACAATTATCTTGTTTTCAGCTTGTGACACCACTTCTACTCTTTTTTCTTCCGCTGACTTCAATGTTGATAATACTAGTTTTTCAGATTCAAGGAATGTTTTGTGAGTGACATACAGTGATATAAAAACGTGATCCAATATCTCTTTTATCATTGCTCCGGATGAAAATGAAAATGTTACATATTGAGCAAAAAAGTAAAAATAATTTATTTTATGTATCCGCACAAAATAACAATCACAATCACAAAATACTGGAGAATTATTCGGTGCACGATTTCGACCATTCAAACAGGAATTTTCTTACTAGTTAGCAGAGACGGCTCCGTTCTAACATTACGTCTTCGGGGGCACAAAACATGAGATAAGAAGATGCTGGTTTTCCAAGCCTTCGACAGGGAGACGAGCCCACATCCACAGATCCTCGCGGATTCAGGGACCGCAGCTCTAACCACTATGCTAAAGCACACGCACATTTAGTAGCCTTGTGTTATAATCTTGTAATATTATTATTAGGATAGTGATGAATATTGCTAAACTGTCAAAGAACCAACTTTTATTTTAAAATTATTTACAGTATTTGGGCAACTTCTAGTATTAGGAATTATGCTTTCTTTTCTCAGCAGCTCACTTCTAATATTGTATTTAAATTATCCATACAAAGAAGCAATTATGAGTAAGTTGATTGATAATATGTTATAGCACCAACAAATGATTTATTTAAGATTATCTGAAGCGAACTACCGTCAAAATCAGCCCCACCAGTATCTCAGCAGTTAAAATGTGATATAAATGCAATTGTATGTAAATAATTATAATAGCATCTGTCGCACATATTTTGTTTTGGACCTTAATCCCCCCCAATGAATAGTAATTCATTAATTCAGTTATTTTCTGCAAATAGGAGTTTTCAGAGTAATATATGTAGTTAATAAATATAGATTGCAGGATGTAAATATTAAAATGTAGGCTTTTGGCCTAGTTCGATCGAATTGAAAAGTATTTCTCACTATTTTTGCCTAATTGTTATAGTATTGCGTTTTGAACTCGCAGTTTTGATATTGATCGGCGTCGTCGTGAAGAATATGCTTTTTTGTAGGTAGATCTTAGTGTGTTACTCTGTAAGGGGACGTTTTCCCAGAAGTGTGAGAAGGCTGTGGGTGTCCTGGAGCTGATGCAGGCTGCTGCATCGAAAAACAGTGCCACGGCTTTACTTGATTGTAGCTGAATAAAAATTTCTCCCTCTGGATTAGAAATACTCGAGCTGTCATTGGCTCAAAAACCGATGATAATACTGCAATGCAGACGATGTCGGCAACCAGATTGATACGAATATGGCTTATGTGCAGGTTGAATTTAAAGAATTTCTATATATAATTTACTAGCCCCAGGAGTTGGTTTCAATGCTCTGCAGCTGGATGGTGACATGCCCACCGACCTTTGGTTATTGGTTTCTTGAATGAAAGTGTGAAAAATAATTGGTTTTGCAAGAATGTATCTTTCTTGACTCCATTGAAAAACCTACATGTCTTCCTGTCCTTTGCCATTCTCCCACATTTGCACAGAATGAAAAGTATTCCGCTGACGTATTGTCCTGATTTTCCGATTGACCCTCAGAATCTTCTCCAAGTGAATCCTTTGCTGATTCTTTGGAATTACTGGAATGATTTCCCAGTACCTCAGCACGACCCCTTCCTGCCACTTCTCTGTCTTCCGGTCCATCAAAAATTTTCTCACCATCTTCCAAACTGATCCCGGATTCTACACCTTCTCCCTCTAGGGGAGCTTTATCACTTACGCTGTCGGAGGTCTCTGAAAATACTTACACATTAGCATCCATTTACCACCAAAAAACTAATCCAATAAAAATCCCAATCCCATAAACTGCCCGCGGGTATCTGCTGACAAAATGATGAACCCTAAGCTTGAACGATTTGGAGTAGAAGTGAACTAAGGTTTGACCGACCTTAGCTCTGACTTCTTACTTGTTCTTTGTAGTGTTGTTGAATGCAGACGGCATCTACTGTTGTCGCATCTTGTAGTCCAATTCGGTCCCTCGATTCGATAAGTATAAAAGCTTTGAGTATTTCTTGTCTTTCGGGATCACACAGGTGGGGCTGGGTTCCCCTAAGTTTCAAATTCCTCCTACCCGTATATTGTCAAAAATTCTGACTGCATCACATCATAATAAGTATCTGAGGTTCTTATGTCTTTCCATTAATTAATTTATAATATATTATTGATGAATTTTTCATGTTACGTTTGCATTAATTGAAACAACAGGTGAAAGTGAATAATAATCTCAAATTATTGCAAAATTGAAACCACTCCATATTTATAAATGGCAGATATCTGTGACCTACTGGAGTTTCTTCCCACAA
>JAQGAV010003909.1:0-11380 GCA_034691345.1 Phasmarhabditis papillosa | reverse complement strand
TTAACAAACCAAATAATAATAATAATAATATTTTATTTTCCGAAAGTTTAATTATACATCAAAATAGATCACAGTATAATTTTACAAAGATAATACTTTCGGGGAGGAATGAGGCCATAATTGGACTTGCTAACCTCCATTTTCTTTTTCTTTCTGTACAATCCTTTTATACATATTTATGAACAGTCAGAATATCTTGAGAATTGAGATTGCAAACAAAATCATAAACACAGCTTGTAGTCTAAAAATCCCTGTAAAGTTGAATTAGTCGTATAAATAGAATAAAAATATGCATTGAAAGTTTATTGATCTATCTAAATGTTCTGACAATAAGTTAGAATTATGATTTACAAGATCAATCGATATTTTATGGGCGGAGCTTCAATTCTGGTACATACTAGCAGTCTTGAATTCTCCTCTGAATTGGTCGATCTTGTGGTCGAACTTGTTTGGGATTCGTGCCTAGAAATGAAAAAATGTTAATATTTTATTTATTTATTAAAACAACTAATTTTGTTACAACCTACCCTAATGTAGTCCAAGACAGTCGATACCAAGAACACAAAATGACCTTCTCTTTGGATGCAAGAGGCCCTCTGGAGACGAAGCGACTTGAATAGATCAACCAGCTAAAAATTGTATTATTATTATTTATTTATTTTTATTGTCTGTATGTGAACGTCCCAAGCCGGATTTGGCCACCGTGGGATGTAGGCCTAAAACGCTCTGGATCCACTGATGCAATCAAATAGAACTTTGACGATTTGATCGAAGGCCAGGACGATCCGTCATATATTCACTGGTGCGATCTAAGAAAGAAACTACTGATGTAACATGTACTGTGATCCAAATATTGGTATCGGAATAAAATACTTTTAAAAAAATAAAAGTGAACTTACATCCACTGGCAATTGGTTCTTGAATAATCTCTGCAATATTACATCTATGAGGATTATTGTGCCGGTTCTGCTGATACCGGCAGAGCAATGCACAACCACCGGGCCCACGGCCAATGGGTCCACCTAAATAAATCAATTACAGATAATAATATAGTTGATTTTATTAGCTAGAAGCCTAATTCTAGCGAAAAAAAATTCTAGTTTTTCTTGGGAGAGCAGTTCTAGAGTTCCTAATCCCAAAAAAATGGTAAACCTTTGTTAGATAGCAGAGTACTTTATGAGATTGGTTGAAAAGCTAAATTTGATTTCGAATGTCTCATTCTAGCTTTCTAGTTCATATTTGAGCACTTTGGGTAGAAAGTACAGCCCTATTTGCCCCTATAGTGTTCTTACTACACACCAGCTTACTAACCATTGGCACCAATCATGTTCCCATTATGACCCGATATGACCTTTTGTAACTCAAAGTGACTCGAAATGATCTTGGTTTGCATCAATTTCCCTCCCCCGTCCCAAGTCGGATTGAGCAACCGTGGAATATATGCTTGAATGTTCTTTTATGATTCCCGCAAACCCGACTTCTAGCTGCCCCAAAGATAGAAAGAATAACAAGAACACCCGTCATGTGATATACATTGATAAAAGGAATAATAGTTTTTTTGCCCCTATGCAAACACAGCTCTTTGTAGAGTTTCTTCTTCATAAAAATCCTCTATATTACTTCTTCCGATTGATTGCCCCATACCCCCTATACCAACCGTAGTAATGCATCTGATCATACGTAGGATCATCATACCACTCATTGGGATTCCCTTGTCCGGCCACGAAGTCACGTGGATCATCTTTACTGAAAACAAAATATGTTACAAATATTAGCTACAATGTTTATATACTATCGCCCAAATCTTCAGTCGATACCCCGTCCCGAATTAATATTCTGGTTTCTCTAGCCGGGATTTTCCGAGAACGTGTGGTCTCTTAGTAACGAACAATCCCAAAAAAAGCAATTTTTAGCTTCCACATCCAACTTCCGATGAATTTATTGCAGTTTCAAGTCTAGTGAAAGTTGGGGGGGGGGGGAAAGTGATTTGGACTCTTCTATATCCGAGGAACGTAAAGAGTCAAAAGCGTTAGGTCCGCCTCTAATTGTTCTTTCTTTGCATCCTGCTACGGTTACTTACCAATATGCCCATCGGAACATCCCTCCCTTACACAATCCAGAGTATAAATGGTGAATTTGTCATCAGACTCGACCTTAAATATATATTATATTAGGTCTAATTACTAGGGTTTACCTTCTTATTGATTATATTGATTGATCCGAACTTGGCATAGTCTCCGGCCTTTTCCGGCCAGTATTGGTGGCATTTTGGCCGGCCCTCTTCCACGACCTAAAATCATAAAATATTATGGATTATTTAATAAATAGTCTTACCTTAGTCAAGTTGACTATCGTGGGGCAACTCTCTTGGAGAATCATTCGCCAAAAATCCTCAGCGGTATGCTCGAGCGGACCCTAAAAGCAGTTGTTTAGTACGAATTTGCAAAACTAGTGGTAGCGGAAAGGATCGAACCCTCGACTACTTTGTGATACACTATTAGTTTGCAAAACTAGTGGAGGCGGGAAGGATTGAACCCTCGACTACTTTCTTGGCAATTCTCACCTGGGTGGCTATGAACTTCCGGTCGTGCTTTTCGAAGTTTACCCAATTGGCGTGAATATAATCCGTTTCTGACGGACTTTCCTTCTGAAGAACAACGCGGGTAGCTTCCAAACAGACAATATCCTACAATTAAAAGTTTTCTTTTATAATAATATTATTATTAATTTCTTATTTTCAAAGACCTAAATATCCTACCAAATATCTGTTTCTCTTCGGATTTTCCTCAAAGCCTGTGCATTTAGTTGTTGGGGGGCACATCATAGACAATTGTCCCACAAATAGCTTGCGGAGGCCAGCCACTCCTAAAATAAAAGCATTACATTCGATCAATCAGTTAAGATTCTTCCACTGTACAGTGGTCGGAGAGCTGGATCAAAAACATTCAATTCATTTTGATTGTATCTATGAGAATCTCGTGATTCCTTCAAATCCATTAGATTTGGCCAGCTTAGCGTGGCCTTTCACTTGAAAATTGTTAATCGAAGTGATCCTGTCATTTCGGGATTTGTCCTTGATCTAGTCCACAAAGTCAGTTCAAGCTGTTTTGAATTCCATGTTCGCTTACCCTTTTCGCAGACTTGGTTGACGAATGTTTCAATTGCCGGATTGTGTTCTTCTACCTGATCATTCGACGGGGCTTTTCGCAATATAGCCTTCTTCTTGCTGCATTTGGCGTTGTTCAACGGTGGAGTGGGAAACGGGACATACTTGCTCTAAAAGTTAATAATGTTATTTAATAACATTATTTAATGAAAAAAAGAAATTTAAATATTATCAAGCCTAAATCCTACCTGTTGTTCTTCGGCCTCCTCTTGGGACTTTTTTGACTTATCTAAACTTTCGGTGTTTGGCGCCTTCTTCTTAGGTGTCAAGATTCCATTCAGGAAGGGCAGCATTTATCCTAAAAATAAAACCTAAAAATGGTTAGGGAGTGTACGGTGAGCAAATTGTTTCGAATAGGGAATAGGGTCAAGTTAATCGAGCGGGTCAGAAACCGTTAAATATCAGCAAGTTCACATTTTCATTTATTGGGTCGGAGCCGCCCCGGCCCATACCCTACTAGGCCCCACAATTGCGAAATTCCAAACTTTTAACCAAAATTTCCCATTTGGAAAAAAAATTGGAAAATTTGGAAAATTCTGAGCATTATTGATAGGTTTCTAAAGTGAGGACAGGCCCGGATCGGCCTTCACTTTGGCCAGCCCTAAGAGCCAGGGACTCGCCGAAATCGCAAATTCACTGATGTGATTGCCTGCCAGTAGTTACTGCAGTTACTAGCAAGCATCCGCCAAATATCCATCAGAATACTTTAACTTGGCACTACCTACATATAAGCCACTAGAAGAAGGTGCCGGGTTGTATTTCACTAGTGTGATTGCCCGCAATTACTAACAATTTGCTAGCGTGTATCCACAAAATGAAGACTTGGCTTCCATTGTTCATTAGCCTACCTTGAATCAGCTACTAGAAGAATAGATCAAGCATGCAGCTTTGCAATTTATGCTGCATTTATGAAATGAAAGAAGGAAGAATCCAGTCCCTGGTGAACTTTGGAGAACATTTCTCAGAGCTGAGATTGCTATTCTGAGGATTTAAGGCTGAGAAACAGCTTCATTGGTTTCCATTCTGAAAATCAGTGAATTCCATATTTGATGCTTCCGAGAATCGTTGAGAAAGGACTTTCTTATTGAAAGCAACTTTGTTGAATTATGCAGTTGTATTGCGAAGATAATCGTTTCGGGGTTCTCAAAATTGGCCGGCCCGACGGGTCTGCCGGGCTGGCCGGGCCGAGAACATTTAAAATTTCCGGTTTGAGAACACCGAATCGTTTCTATTTTACAAAATGTATAAATTATTAACCTGCTTGATAAATTTTCGATAAAAACTGTTTCCTTGACGCTTATCCTGTGCAAATACTCTGGCAAACACAACAACAAACACATTTATTTTCTTCATTCTTTAATTCAACTAGCACATGACAGAACCTATATATTGAAGTTTCAAGTGAAACTTATTAAACTTCATCCCTCCTTCCGAAAAGTATTCATGTCAGTTTCGTGCATCCTGATTCTGAATGCTAGAAAGGAGCCGTCTCTGCTCAGCAGATTCAGTAATGAAAGGCCGAAGCAATTCCTCGAAGAAATCGACTATTAGTGTGATACGAGTGATACAGGAAATAAAATACTTTTTTTTAAAATTTAGGTCCGTGGAATCTAGCCAGAAACTCTCTTGTGATTATGTTTTCTTTTTTTTTTCAAAATTAATGAAGAACAGTTGTTTATTTTCCAATTGTTCGCTAACATTGAGAAACGACTAAATAGAAACCATGAAATATGACAAATCATTGGCCAATTTTGAATTCAAAATTCATATTGGAAGGATTCCTTTCTTAAAGTTCATACAAAGTTCATAAGTTTTTATATTTCCGATCTGAACATAAAAATACTCATCACTTATTATGAAAGCGTACTCTAGTAAACCTAGTTCATTCGAAAACATTATGTTTTTAAAAATGAACTATGATGTTGTATTTGTGGCGTTTGGACAAGAGCTTTTTATATTGTTAGGGCAACCGCTCAAAGTCTAGTTTCGCATTATTTTCCGATTTTGTAAGGTTCAGCCCTGGGAATAATTAGGAAATATAGATGTTTCGAAATTGGGAAGTTGGCTGCTTTTTTTAGAAGGCATGATAAACTTTGAGTTCAGGACCCAATAATCACCACCCTTTTTGATATGAATCCATGAGGAAGAAAGGTTGTGGGTTCAACTCTTCCCCCGTTCCAAGCAGGATTGAGCTACCGTGGAATGTATGCTTGAAAGTTCTCTTATGATTCCCGCAAAACCGACTTCTAGCTGCCCCAAAGATAGAAAGAATAACAAGAACACCCGTCATGTGATATACGGAATATATAGTTTTTTTAAATCACAACACAAGTCTTCCGTAGCACTCCTATATTTAAACATTAGTAGAATTAGAAGTCCTTGTCATAAAAAAGTAGCGTCATCATTATTTTCGCAACAATGACGCATGCAAGTGCCCAAGTACGATGACTAATCTAGAAAAAGTATTGCAATCTACATTCCAGCGATAGCACCGGGAAAAATGGAGAACTCTCATTTTATTGTTGATGAAATAAGTTTGCTAGCATGAAAGCGAAATAATGTTTTCCAGTGGTTTAAGTGAAAAAGAAAGAGAAATATGTGAAAGTGCTGTTGAATAAACGTGAAACAGCGCTTGCAACTATTTCTGGTTAAAAACATTCAAAAGAGTTGCGCGATATAAACTATTCTCACAATCAGAATAGTCAGATACAGGAGCTAGGTTGCTAGCGCCGCGTCCTGGGGCCTTCCTTCCTTCCTTCCTTCCTTCCTTCCTGGGGCACAATCAGTATTGTCAGATGCAGGAGCGTTATATTTCAATTATTAGGAAATTATGTGGCATGTGAATCTCTTCTTTTAAGTAGATTCATCTTTATTGAACTCCGCTCCTCCCTAGGATATGTCGCTGACAACTTAGCTGTTAATAAAGTATCTACAAAAGAGCTGAATTTCCTGACATTAGGATAGCTGGCGCTAGTCTAGTCGGCGGCCAAACGATATGCAACTTAAAGCTCCGAGTGCTCAATTGAATAATATTTATGTTTACTAATATTTATTAATTTGCATTTAGTTCGCAATTGCAAATACAACATGAAGCTAGTACCTTATACTCTTGCTAAGCCTTGGCCGCCGACTATATAACAACTTTCTCTTTTAAGAAGTCATGCTAAGAGTAAAATGTTGAATCCTAGTATTCCAATTATCTGACTTTTCCTTAAATATTTTTGAATCTTTTAAAGGATTATTTTGAAACTCTTATAACATGTTTTCTACAGCATATTTTGCGTTAATCATGCATTTGAAGTTGAAACACGATGTTCCCATCTGATTAAATGAAAGTGTATTCTGCTAGACCTTAAATTGCTTAATATCTCCATTACCGCCTAAATAGGGCTCAGTTCTTAATTCCCTCCTAATATTCCGTTTTGGTCCCGCCGCTATCCTCCTTCCCGTCGTTTCTCCGCCCTGCATACTGTAGCTGCCGGTCATTTTACCGCGCGCGACGCCGCTCTTTTCCCCTTCTGCCACCTCACATGTGGCCCACATTCAGTCATTCACCCAAGCTCCGCCCACAAATCGGTGCACCCTTTGCATAAATAATAATAATACAAAAAATATATATAACGTAAGACAGAATCATCTCGGTTTGGCCTGGGCCTGACTTAGCTAGGCCCGAAATCCTCCTGATTATACTGCGATTCATCGTTTCTGGTTCTCTAGTTAGAAAACTCGCGTTTCTCTGGTCGTCTCCGCTTTCCGTCTAGTCCCTTCCTACCTTCATTTGTCTCTGTCCCTCTCTCATTCTTCCTAGTCTCTCGCCCTTCTTTTGTCTTTTCCCTCTCTCCATCTCTCTGTCATGTCTGATTCTAGCCCCCACCTAACGCCTCAACACAACTCGACTCTCTAGACCCATTTATACATTTCATATGCTTTAAACACCCTTTTCGTGTACCAAACCCAACAAAACCAAACAAATTTTTACATAGTCGTGATCAGCGCAAAAATCTCTATCAGAACCATGTTTTTCAGTACAAAAATCTCAAGTTGGGTATAGGCTGAAACAGGACACCAGAACATGTACCAAACTAATTTTTCGTGAAATGAGAGTTGTACCACTCGATTCAGCGGCTTCCAAAGCCTATAAAGCAAGAAAGTTAGAATTTTAGCGCAAAGTTTGGTCAAACTTTTGCGCTTCGAAAATCGAGGCGCAAAATTTGAACTGCGCACATGCTACATGCCTAGTACTTCTATTTCTAACGCGGAAAGTGCAAAAAGTTTGAACCGCAATGCTAAATTTCCTCATTTATTTAATTTCCGGGTTTTCACTTTCATCGTTCTGTCTACTACTAATGTACTCACATAACTTGGCTCAAAATTAATATTTTAGAAAAACAACACCAGTATCCTTTGAAGAACAGTTTGGTCTATCTAGTAACCGAAAGCCAGGTTCAAACAGTACCAAAGAATCCTGGAAAGCTTCAAACTACAGTACTACTATATCAATCTACCCACTCCGAAAGAAAGGTTGGTTTAAGGAAAATGGGCATCCGCATCGTTTCCTGGGGGCCTCAAATTCGAGAATACCGAAAAAGTAAAAGTACCGGATTTTGTACTGACACACTCGTAAGTGCTTTGAAAGAGGCGTGGGACGTTCGCCCCCGAATCAGAAAAATCATAGAAGCGAATAGAAAGCTCTGAGAACTATCTATTATGATATAAAACAACAGAAACTTAGGAGAAGTAGTTATATTTCAAATACCCTCAAGAAGTTAGGGTTATGCAATAGGCCGGGTTAATCTGCATATCTATCAGTGATTACTGAAAGATTAGGTAAATCAAGCCACATTGCAGCCGATACTTTAGAGTCTGCGATGATTCAAAAAAGCGACACTGTGCAGCTCAGAACTAAAATTTTGCAACATCGCGCATTGAGTAGGGGCGCCGCGATTCACGTTCTGGAACAGACTATAGTTTCATCTGGTCTACACTTACGACGCGCTTTCAAAAATCGGCCGACTTAGGTCGATGGGGGATGGAAAAAGAAATATTTTGCTATTTTCTCCAGCTGCTAAAATGTCCAAGGAATAAGCTACGGTAGCTCAAAATTTTGGGCAAAATTCGCCCTTGGGCTGGCAAACTAAGCTAGACTATTTGTTCCTAATGTGTTAATTCCCTTCACATGTGCAACACTGTAATGAATATTTGAAAATTGTAAAACTCGGAAACAGTCAATCTCGGATTTTGTAACCAATTCTGACTAAGTATTCTTCCATTCTTCTTCTAAATAAGAAAAAAATTCTAAATATATATTGACCTGTTCGCTGGATAATTCTCCCTTTTTTATAGAAACAATATTCATTCAATTCCGTAAAGCCAACTGATGAAATCAGGAATCCGCGTTTATTTTGTTAATCTAGTCTTGTCTGTTCTTTAAAATATCATTTGTAACTGGTCATTAACACTATATTTCGCTCCGAATATCATACACAAAATGTTATCATTTGCCAATGTGCACCTAGAAAAAGACTGAAAAATATCAATAAAAAGTCCAATTTCTGGAAAACTTTTGTAACGAAGTTTTCAATTCAATTAATACTAAACTCGTTTCCGAATTCTCAAATATTTGAACTGGGTTTAGTTACCTAGCACAAAACGTTTCTTGGAAAATGTTCTTTAAAAATTGTCAAGTTTACGGCAGGGCGGGGAATTTCACGGGCGGGCCCGGGCAGGTGTCGAAAATTTGAGAAACGGCCTTTTCCCAGCACTGGTTTGCGGCACAAGGTTCGAGAATCCGCTGACACTATTCAATTTCCGTGACGACATCTATTTTCCTCCAAAGCTCTCGCTGTTTTGCATATTTAGTTAATTTGGAGCATAAAGCAATTTGGAAATCTTAGTCATTGTGATGCAGACAACATAGAATCCTGAAGAAAATGGTTTTTAAACAGAAAATAGAAAATGTATTTTTACTTGTAGCATAGCTTAGTTGTTAGAGCAGCGTTATAGTCAGCGCCAAGAGTAATGATGGAGTATAAAGAATCCAAGGCTCGTCTGAGCCCCTTTTTGCGAGCACCGCGCCAGCATCTGGCGGCTACTCTCCGTTCAATATTGTACTTTGCACTATTACTGTCGGCGCTGACTATATCTGAATCCGTGAGGATCTGATGATGTGGGTTCGACTCCCCGTAGCTGCAGAAGTGAATATACTTCTTGGGAAAGTTGAGTTTTTGTATTCCGCATAGCCAGAAAGTTTGAAATCACATAAAAAATATATGCTTAAAAAGTCTACTTTTGGTTGGTTTATCAACTGAATATATTATTCAGTTCAAACACAAAAGATTACCTAAGTTCCTCCTAAATTTAATTAACAACGATGCAAAACAAATTAATTTTGTTGAAAGTTGGCTTAACAACTTTTTTCGCCTATAGTCAAGTAGAAAGTTCGTTTTTCCGTTTCTAAAAGGGAAAATTGGCGTGCAAACTGGGCTGCAACTAGGCCAAATAACGAACAACACGAAATCGGCAAAACACAATTATTTGCATAAAAACGAACTAAAGAATTGGAATTTTGTTTTTTTACCGATAGTTTGAAAGAAACCCAGAAGGATAAAGGATTCGTTAGATATGGACCTTATAATTTGAGCAGTGTAGTTTAGGGAATTTATAGTTCCACCCTAAGTTAGAACTGCCAGGTTCTAAGTTCATAATAACCAAACACCAACCAATCCTCTGGTAGCTCAGTGGTTGGAGCACTCGTCCGGTAAACGAAAGGTAGCGGGTTCGAGTCCCGCCCATGTCATCTTTTCCCAAAACGTTCCTCGGTCATTTTTGATTGTCATATCCAACACCTAGTTAGCACCCAATTTCTGCTTTCTGGAGAAGTAAAACACACAACATCAAAGTTTCTAACCTGAATCCAAGAAACAAGTTGTAGCTTCTCATTATTTCGGTTCACCTGATTATAAGTTTCAGAGATGCAGCATTTTATTTGCCTGGAATTAACGCAACTAAATTATTTTTTCAATTCCGCACATCACTGGTTTGTTGTGTGTGTTTTCATTAGTAATAATTCCTTTCACTTTGCGTGATGCAGCCACAGCTAAACGCGTATTCTCAAAATTATAGCACACTTAGTCTTAAGCTTCGGAAAAATTTTAAGGGATCAGAACTTCGTAGTTAATAGTCGGACTTTTTGACGAAGAACGGTGTCTACAGTTTGCCAAACTATAATACTAGCTATGTTGATTGACTCCCCATTTCTAACTTTGGAAAAGCCCGAAAACCGGCCAAGAAATTATTTACCTTTATATACCAACCGACCGATTTCTTAGGTCTCTGCGTCCAGTAGAAACCTTCCAAACTACTATTCTTAGATAACTATAGTCGGCGAACCAATCGCTTGCAGCTAAAGGTCTAATAAGATCTAATTAGAGCATAGATTTGCTCTAATTGTTTAATAAACTATAATAAATTTGCAGTTCATACCGTAAGCTCTTGCAAGCGATTTGTCCGCCGACTATACAGTTTGTATACAACTTTTGTATATTTCCTAAAAAAAGATATAAGTAGCAGGGGCGCTACTATTTATTTTATTATTCTTAGAAGATATATTTTAAGTAAAATAGATGATTGTTTCTATAGAACATATATATAAAGCAGAAATTCAATAAGTTCCGGTCTACATCAGTGTCTTTTTAAGCTGAACAAACACATTTACGCTGACTTTTATTCCGTGAGCAGCGAGCCACAAAGCTATACTCGAGCACGTCTTTTAGTGTGCGCACCAGTGTGTTCAGCCGGTTTGCGCCGGTGTTCCGACGGACCTCGACGGACGGAATAGTGGCAAATTCTGCGGTAGCGGTATTTCCGTTTGCCTGATTTTTTGTCACTGAAATATTGTCAGAATCAACAGTAATGAGGCCGGGCATGCTGCGTATTTCGTCATTTTAACACTACGTCTGCTGGTATTCTACGCGCGCGGGATCAGCAGATTGCAAACTTCCTTTCGCTCTGCCTTACTCAGACAAAATATTGCAACGCTCCTGCTTATTAACACGGCACTTATTACTTTTGAATCCGACTGTACTTAGGATAGATGAAGGCTGGAAATTGGTTAGTATTCAGTTCAAACACAAAAGACTACCTAAGTTCCTCCTAAATTTAATTAACAACGATGCAAAACAAATTAATTTTGTTGAAAGTTGGCTTAACAACTTT
>JAQGAV010003908.1:0-11385 GCA_034691345.1 Phasmarhabditis papillosa | reverse complement strand
AATAAATGGCCGAAGCCCTGCCTCGAAGAAATCTACTATTATTGTGATACGAGTGATACAGGAAATAAAATACTTTTAAAAATAGAAAATATCATTAGGCATACACAGTACAGGTGTTGAATTCATGCGCGAAATGTAACGAGGCGTATCCTTCAGTAGTACCTTTGTAAATATAAATTAATATATACAAATAAAAATACTCCTGGGCACTTGTTGTTTTCAAAAACTTGTTATTTTTGGTTTTTTGGTTACGTGGGTGATAATGGTTAGCGATGGTTGGCGCTGATAATTGGTTAGCGGGCCCAACAAAATGGAAATATAATAAAATACATTATATTTTTGATAACATTTTGAAATACTTATACTTTTGTGAAATGATTTCTAATTGTCTATTAACTATTTACTTTTATCTATTAACTATTGTATGCAGAAAGTCATTAGTTTGAAATAAGAAGATTTGATCATCAACAAAAACATTCTTCCGAGAATGGAGAGGGACGGGCCTTTTCTACGTTGGGTTGACCCTGAATTTAGCCTCGACCGGATAGGGTGAAATACTATTTTTAGTTATTATTTACCTCAAATTAGAGATATTGAGCGGTCTAGTCTGGTATTATTCTGTGATTACGCCCCTCGCAGATATATGAGATAGAGATAGATTTGTTGTTATGAACTATAGCTGAGGTGCAATTAAATTAATTGTTATAATGTAGTCGATCACAAAAGTAAAGACGCTGTGGTAAAAAGTATAAAGACTCTTTTCTTAAGATATTAAGCTTCTTTCAGAATGCGCATAAGACGATGCCTGTGTACTCTTGAATAACATTGAATCAAGTGTGAGATATATATAATATTATTTTGAGATTAGTCTTCTAGTTGCTATAGTTATCTTATTAACATTTATAATTCATATGGCTCTATAACACAATCAGCATCTAAGGATAATCCCCTACACCAGCTACGTCTATTTCCGGAGGTGATATCTCTCCAGCTGCTCTCAGTTCTACGGGGGGATACAAATAGATTTATTAAATATAAAAGAGAGCAAGAAGGGATAGGCTGGTCCAGAGGGGTTATCCGGCCGACCCGGCCTGCTCAGACCTGGGCTGGTCCTCTTTGAAATGCCATTGATTCTATGAGATTTTTCTCCGATTGAGTTAAGTACTAAGGCAATCTTCTATTGTAGAATGTAAAATGAAAATAAAATAATCAGAGACATAGAAGTTACGATTCAAACGGCCGATGCCCCAAAATCTTCTTATATGAACGTATAAAAGGAGAATTATTCTGAAATAAAAGACTTGATCATCAACAATGCCTTCAGATGTGGAGATGGACGGGCCCAGTGCTGGGAAAAGGCCGGCCCTCATCTTTTTCACAATTTTCAGCGGATATTATCCAATAAATTTAGTTTTCAGTGTTATTTTTCGGCTGTCCCTGCGCGGGCCGTCTTTTTGAATTCCCAGCTCGAAACGGACCTTTCTACTACTTACCTGTTAGTTTGGCCCAGAATTTGGCCCGGAGCGGACGCGATGAAGATTTTTCGCACGTAATTTGAGCCAGTTTCATGAAAGACTGCACCCGGTTGGTTCCCGCCACGAAGAGTCTACAGTATCGCGCCACACACATTTTATGCAGGCTGGCCTAAACTTTTTATTTTCTCTCAGTGTGTTACGTCACCTTATACGTTATGTTTTATATTATGTCGGAATTTATATTATTGTAGTAGATTGACCTAGTTTATAGTATTGTAGTTTTGTTCTTCTAACCTTGTACATAAATCTGTCTAACTCTTTCTCACTTTTACATCTTTCGTTGGGAACCTTGGGATCGAAACTTGCGGTGAGCTTTCTGGATACGATTAGCGTACAGAGGCGAGCCATTCTACTCGTGAACCACCGGGGTGAAACATTCGGCGTGTATAGATAAATTCGGGACTAAATGAGGTACCGAAAGATCTAAATACGTTGAACAGTTATTTTTCGGCTGTCCCTGCGCGGGCCGTCTTTTTGAATTCCCAACTCGGGACAGGCCTTTGTATTTACCTGTTAGTTTGGCCCTGAATTTGGCCCATAGCGGAGCGGAATAGTATTTCGTCCCGAAATACTATTATTTTAATTTAATGAAACCTTTTTTAATAGTCACCATTTCGGGAATTTTAGCAGTTCACGGCGTTTCAATATGACAATGTAGTTTTCGCACTCTGATTTTAACTCGCATTGTGCGTGGCATTTCGCTCCAGAAATGATTATTGATTGTTTGGTTTAATATTTTAAACAGTCTTTGCACTTCAGTAGAATGTTGCGCTCAGTAGTTTTTTATTCAAACTTTGGTACTAGTAACTAATAACACTTCATCAAGTTACGTACACTGAATATTGCGCCCCAGTGAGAACCGAGAACCGTTAAAATTCAAAATTTCAGATGACACAATTGGGTGTAAATTTCTGTCCATATCGCCCAATCTACCGTTTTCAAAACATGAGATTTAGCCGTGGACTATATTTGAGATCTGGTTCGATAAGATCCATATCGCACAATCTTTTCGGGTCGTCCTTTCGTACATACACTTCAAACCAAACCTGATTCTTTTATGTTTATGTTACAATGTCTTCATAAGTGAAATGTTAGATTGATAGTTATTCTGTACCTCAAATCAGAGATATTGGTCTGGTTTGAGTTTTTGGAGTCTCAAACCAGCCAAGACCTTATCCGGCCACAGGTTTTAGAATCATGGTTCTCTTTAGTCTAGAAGCTATTATGATCCGTTATGACACTTGTGTGACACAAAGTTATTCCAAATGATCCTATTTTGCATCTCCATATAGTTTAGTACCAGACAAGACAAGCTAGTTCAGACCAGCTGAGACCAGATAAATTCTCAGTATCTCTGTAGGAAATTTCCCATTTATGCACAAGTGATTATAATTATATTTCAGTGGATAAACTCGTTTACCTAGCCAGTTCAAAAAATGCCTATATAGTGGCAACATTTCATTTTTCTACTTTTTAATAGGATGGCCTAGCTCGAGCTGGTCTGTTCTGGTTTGAAAAAATGGGCTCAGACCAGAACAGACCAACTTTCCTACTAGATCAGAAAAAAATTCTCTACAATCTGAGACTATGTTGAAAATAGACCCTTTATATGTAAAATAACCCCCAAGTGTCAACAAAAACATCCCGCCTCGATCAATCTAACATATTTTTACTTTTCTTTCATATTTTTCAAACATCACCGTATTTCTAACCTTGTTAACTGTAAAAAATTCTTCTCAATACTTCTAAGTTTTAAAATATTATTGTTTAATTACATAATGTTTGATAGAAATGGGCGTTTGGGCTCGTTTTCAAAAACGAACTTTTTCGAGCTTTAGTGGATAACTGTTCTTACAGAGCTCAGATTAGGCTGAAACCTTCTGACAATATACAACATGTATTTACACATATAATATATAAAAATTAGCCGGATTCTTCCATTAGAACGTTAATTATTCACTAAAGCTCGAAAAATCTCGTTAAAAACGAGCTCAAGCTTTTTCAAGCGTTGTAGAATCAAACACTGTGTCTTTTTACAGTCGTGAGATCTCCTGTTTTTGTATTTGTCTTTATTCGTTCTATAGCGCTCATATCGCTATTTTAATTAAAAGTTCTCATTATTCTTCTATTCTATTCTATTAGATCAACATGAGATATCGAGAGAAGTAAGAACATGTCGTAGAAAAGCATCAGACAGAGCAAACCTAAAAACGGTTATCTTAGAAATACCTGCTTATTTGAAACGGGATTGTATAAACAATTTTCTGTAAACCCTCCAAGACTAATTTAGTATTTCACCTTAACAATTGTAACCATCAATCAACGTATATGGTATATAAGTTAACCAAATGTAAGCGTTTCACCATAGCTCAATATATTCAGCTACATAAAAGTAAGTTACATATATATATTCAGTAAAATATCCTCCCACAACAGATACACACAAATTCAAAATAAATAACCAAACACTTATTACTACTTTTCAGATGTCATCAATAGGAACCAGTGAGGGACATGAAATGGAAAGTATTTTCCGTCAAGCAGAAATGCTAGAGCAAGAGTTTGAGAGTACTTTCAACAATCTGGCTCAAGCATTTGCGGAACGAAACAGAAGTAGCATTAGTAGTCTGTATTTGGAATTACCAGGAGAGGAGTACAGGCTGTATAAAATGAAAGCAACGATGGATGGGGTGGCAAGGGCCGGTCCGGGCCGGCCCACCTATGAGAACTTCTAGGCCCGGGCCGGCACTCACTTTTGCCAGTGCCCTGTTCGCACCTGTTACTAGCGTTAGTTCAGTAAAACTTACAAAACGCTCAATTAACTACAGTTCTCGCAGGGTTTGACATCCTTCTCTTCTAAGTCATTTTAATAACTTTGTATCTGCCCTGAAGTCATTGAGCTACTAGGCGAAAAGTCTCCTAGGGAAGCTAAACGTTTTTTAACTTAAGCAACGAAATATTTATATAATTTTGATTGTTAACTTAATTAAGTTATAGCTGTTTTGATTTAAACTGAATTCGCATTTTCCCTCTTTTTGCAGTTATTTGTAGAACTTGCTCGTATTGGAACTACGATAAGGGCTACATTAACAAAGTTGTTGCCGTTACCGATGCCACTCTCGACACTCTTTTTAGTAGAAATATTCCTAGCAAACTCTATCTGAAGGGACTAATCACTGGAATTACCTTCACTAGAGTTAAGAAGATGATTGAGGTATGATTTATAAATAACATTAATTAAAAAATCATCCTTTCCAGGATGTTCTCAAGACCGGAATGACTGAACTCAATTATGACTTTGGTATTCTCAAGAATGATCACTACAATGCCGTCAACAGCTTCATGTCAGAAGAGTTTGAAAGATGGGCGGAAGGATTCGATCGGCTTCTTGGCTTTAATTACGAGGATTTTGAATTGTGGAACTATGAAAGCTATACTGTAAGTTGAAAGAAGAACCAATATTGTATAATATACAATTAATTAAAACACAAAATAACCAAAAGTTTGGGTTCGATACATCCATAAACGTATTTCAAATATAAATTTCGTGAAATTTGCAGATCTTCATTGACGATGCTTCGTCCTATATCAAATTCGCTGTGAAAAAACCGGAAGAATTTCTGCAAAACGTTAGTTTATTCAACTTTTTTATAACTTTTTAACCGACTTTGTTAGTTCATCATGTGTTATTATGAAAGCAGGGGTCCGCAAATTGCCGACCGGTCTCGACCGACTCGGGCAGAAGTGTAGACATACCGGTCGGTCGGGATCAGGGATGTCCGGAATGACAAAAAATTAATTCCGGAAACCGGAATTTTAAAAAATTTACGGAATTCCGCACATCCCTGGTCCGGATAGACCCGTCGAAAAATTGAGACTACTTTAGAAAAAGTACATATTTGAATTTCCCGCCCTTATTTACGACCGATCGGTAGTGCGGAGCCCTGTATGGAAGTTCATGTAAAAATTAGGATAACACTGTTCATTTACTTTCTTCAAAGAAAACTTTTAGTGATTTGATTTGTTTGACCAAAAAAGTGAAATTTTAAAAAAGCACGAAAAGGTGCATTTTTCGATTTGAAAACAACAAAGTTATTGGTTCAGATTATAATTTCTCGGATTAAAGTACAAGTTGAAAATGGAACATCTTAAGCAACAGAAAATTACAAAGTTTTTTAATAAATACGTGTCGAAAGATTTGAAAACTTACTTAAAAAAGGTAACAAGGATAATCTATTCACTTTGTCCTACAGTTGACGTTCTAATAAATATATTTATCAGTAAAAGAAAGCACAATATATTTTTAGTTCCCATATCGATGTTATACTTTTCCCCTTTTCTCACAATCAAAGTTTTAAGCATATTTTTTTAGGATAATGATGGCGAAGTAGAGTCCCGTGATGAGTCCGGTGACCGACTATAAGGCACCACATTCCCAGATGAACTAGTAGTTTTACTTTCGTTGCCTACAATCATGTTGACTAGGTTTATTTGTTCCTGTTGTTATTTTGTTTAGTAAAGTTTTGTTGTTATGTTAGTTTTTGTAATATTGGTAAAAGTCGGAAATATTATAATTATTTTATAATAACTTTATGTTAACTAGTTGTAGTTTAGAATCTACAAACACTTGAAAAACTGGAATACTCAGAAAGGATAACTTTAGACTGTTTGAGTTTAAATTGCATTGAAAATTGGGATAAGTTACTTTTCAGTTTGTGTACTTTCGTTCTTTCTTTCTTGATCACCAAAACATCCATTTTCATTCTTGACAATTGGTTCTTTCAATTCACATACAATTTGACAAATTCAGTTTTTCTATTGGCCTAACGAGTGACAAGGAAGCGTGAAAATACAACGAATTTTATGAAAGAAAGTTACAAAAAACAACAATGGTATTAAACATTTATTAATTGTTGGAAGTTTATCTGGATCTAGTAGATATAAAGCATTAAAGTCGATCTAAAAATGGTTTTATTGCATGGTAGAAACTGCAGTTTTATATAAAAAGCGATGTAAAGTTGGTATATTTATCAATTTTCATAAAATAAAGATTGCTCTTAGTTGTTGTCATTTTTCTGTCAAACTTTTCAAAATCTCGGGGTAAACCGACTATTTTTTCATTTTTGGAAGCATTGTTTCAAAAATTGAAGTTTAATAGTGTCGGAACTGTAAAAAACAGCATTTTGTAAATGTTTCAACTTACTAGGTAAGACTATATTGATGGATATCTTTATATGGATGAAAAATAGTAGAATAAACTGTTTTCGTTTTTTAAACTAAAGTGGAAGAAGGGGTTTCCCCAAGATTCTTATTTATCCCCAAAGCAAAGATAATGAGATTCTTACAAGGGAATATTTGGAAGGTATTGTTCCCAGAGAGTATCTTTGGAAATTATATACGATATTAACTAGAGCATTTTGTGCTAAAATCAACCGACTACAGACGATTAGTACCCAGATATTCACCAATTTTTAAAACATTTACTTCAATATCAAAACCTCTAACCCCAATGCGACAACACAAATAAATGATATAATAACATTTATTAGGAATAAATAAAAAGAACAATCAGTAAATAAAAACTAATTAAAATAAGAGGTAACTAACACCATTAAATTAATTAAATATACCTTCTTAAACTATTAGGTTAATAATTATTATACCGGTTCTTAATCAATATTCTTGTGGACCTCCATAGACGTAAATGGGCTGATCTGCAGGTTGCCAATAATTACTGTAATTAGGATCCGACGATGAAGGGGCTGGATAAGGAATCCAGTAACTACCAGGAACAGAGTGTTCAGCGGGGATTATGTAAAAGTACGGCTGAAAATAGAGTCAAAAGTTGAATTTACGATTATAAAGTAATACAAAAGTATTATTCGCATTGTTAAATTTATAGTTACCACAAATCGCAAGTTTTTACTAATCTATTTTTACTAACTAGTCGCAGGCCTACACACCAGCTTACCAACCATCGGCACCAATCAAGTCCCCATTATGACCCGATATGACACTTTTGTAACATAAAGTGATTCGAAATGATCCTGTTTTGAATCAATTGTAAGAGGAAATCAATCCCAGATAATAAAATAACCTATTAAGAGCGACCCCGTTTGCTAGTACTCTTTTATTCTCTTCCAAACTTCAAAAAGCAACAGATATAGCTGTTTTTGGTGAATTTCAAAAAGAAAAAAACTATGCCAATGTTTTTACTAATACTTAACTGATTTGAGTTAGCCTTATTGAATAAACTAACCTCTTTTTCATTTACTTCTTCTCTATTCTTATTGTTAGGATTATTTTGCTTATGGTTTGCTCTAAGAGGTTCTTCAACAACGCTATATTTGAATACAGAACTTGGTGTGTTTCTCGAAGCACTGTAATCGACCTAAAACATGAAACTAAGTAATAAAATATTAAGATTAGTAAAGTATTGCTTACATATAGTCAGCGCCAAGAGTAATAATGAATTGTGAAAAACTCAACGCTTTTGCGAGCAGCGCGTCTGGCGGCCATTCTTACTCTCGGCGCTGACTTCTTGTGACTCTTAAAATACAGTAATGTTCTCCTATAATTCCCTCAAATCAACTTCTAGCTGCCCCAAAGATGGAAAGAATAAAATGAACACCCGTCGTGTGATATACATTGATATACGGAATAAACAGTTTTTATAAACAAGAATTGCTTACACTTAAGTAATAACAAAAACTCAAAATAATTTAGAATAATTTGACTAACCCTTTTATTGAGAATATTCCTTTCTTCATTTGGACGCACTGTGCGTTCTACATCATCACGATTAGGCTTTAATCTAACCTGTACAGTTTTCATCCGAACTATCTAAACATGTATACAAAATCAAAGCATATTCCTTTGTTTAACGCCTCATTTTGTTTAAAGAAGCGTAATTAAGATCAAAATTGAATTACATGTGGTTTTTAAATAACAAAAAAATTATTTATAAATATATAATAAAAATAATACAAACTAACCTTTGTATCAAGAATATGCTTTTCTTCAGTTGTACGAGCTGAACGTTCTACCTCCACCGGACTAGGCGTTGACCTACTCGTAACTGGTGGAGTTTTCGGACTTTTAAAATGAACCATCTGAATATGTACATATCAAATACATTGAGCATAAGGAATTGATGTAAATCATTTAATAAAATAAATGTATGTCTTTCTATCTCCATAGCCTAATGGTTAGTGAGTCGGTCTACGAATCCGTGAGGATATGAGAATGTGAGTTCGATCCCTCCACCCGCCCCAAGCCGGATTTGGCCTCCGTGAAAAGAAACTACTCATGTAACCTGTATTGTGATCCAAATATTAGATAAACATATATTTATATTCTAAAAATTCAAAACTGACCTTAGGCTTTTTGAATTCAGTGTAACTCGATGTCCTGGGTTCGTTCTCCTCAACCTCACCAACAACCTGAAAATGCGTAAATGTGTAAGACAAAATAATTTTTCTGATAATATTCTGATACAAAGTAATTAACTTTACAGTGAAAATATTTGACTAACCTTTTCTTCTTGAATATTCTGTATTTCATTAATATTTTCATAAACTGGTCTTGGTTGTTTCACAGGCGGAACAAATCCTCCTTCGAAAACTCGAGCTTCTAGTGGAATAACAGAGTTACCAGCAAGAAGAGCAGGCAAATCATCTAAAACATTTAAGTAAATTATATTAAAGTAATATGATTATTATTATATTGTATTAAACTAGAAAATAACTAATTTTAAATATAAATTAACCAACCAATATTTCTCATCATTAGAGCTTCCTTATTGTGTTCAAATTCTTCAATAATTTTCTCAATTGAACGAATTAAAATAGCCCGTCGACTAGGGTTTATGTGCCAAAACGAAGAACGACCAAAAGTCTAAAACAAATTATTATAAATTAATGTTTTAAATATAAAAAGATTCAGAGATGCCCTGTGCTGGCAGTTTGCCAACACACTCCGAGGTCACCCTAGACCCCATATTGCTTAACTTCTTGGACATATTTGTTCGATATTGCGGTTTACTTATAACCAAAGACCTAACACCACTTATTTGTATATTATCTAAACTAAACCCAAATCCACCGGACCACCCGGCACATATCCTCACAAACCTCCTTTTCGAATCCATTATCATAAGATAAAGCATGTCTGAGAGTATTCTTCCACGAAGAATTGGCATCAATACCGGGAAAATGATATCTGAAACATTTAGTTTTATTATAGTTTTTAATAAATTATTATTTATTCTAAATATAATATAAATAATAACTTACAATGCAAAATCATACATCATAGGTACGGTAGCCCTTCCTTGTGGTGAATTCATCATTGCCATTGTTGCTATCATAGGATAAGTAAAAACTGTTTTCTCGGTTAGCTAAAATAATATTTTAATTAAATTACTTTAAAATAACAAATTATATACTTTTATAAACTTGAAACATTACTTTTCCATAAAACTCACCACTCTCTTCTTTATAATTGGTCTCTCTTGTTGGACAGGCTTCGTTGTCGATCCCGGTGGTCTTCCACGCCTTTTTGCAGGTGGAGAAAGGTCTTCTTGTTCATTTGGATCGTAATATGTTGTAGCCTCAATTAGTTGGACATAATCATCCTGAGGTTCTTCTTTTAAATGAGAAGAAAACCCAAAAGTCTGTTCATTGTCCGAACTAGTGGGACTGGGAGTTCTGTACTCAGGATAATGGTCGATGTAGCTGTAAATAATTTTATATAATTTCGGGTAAAACATTTACTTTGGAGGATTAACGAATGCCTGCATGATTTTTGAATCCACTATATTCGACGGATGAATCGTTTGTAGAGGTGTACTGTAGAATTTAGAAGGAGCGCGAAAATCGAAAGAAAATGTACAAGCAACCGATATAATTGTGCGCTCGCTTTATAAAAAATAGACCTTTAAACTGCATGAGAATTGTCCGTAGACTAGAACGAAATGTATATCTCTATACAAACTATATATCATATTCAAACACTTTTATACTTTTCATAAACATCATAAATAATATACCTTCTCTTTGTTCCACGTCCTTCTTCCACTTCTTGCTTTATATTTGAAACATTAGTGAATACTTCAGAAATTTGAACCATTTCTGAAAGTTATTAATATTTAAACAGTTATTAAAAGAAACAAATATAATAAAAGAACAACTTAGAAGAATAAAACTATTTAATAATGATTGTTGTTTATTAATTTCGGATACCTAAGGGTACGCTACACATCACGCTAGGTCACGCAATCACAGTAGGTACTGTTATATAAGCGTGTACTGTGCTATTATACCATTGCTATAGGCGTAATTAGGAAATATATAAATTAGGGAAAATACAGTAATATTTGAGTTCTTCGAACCATTTGTTATGAGTTAGCATCCTTAGAGTGAGGTGTTAATGTTTGCAAGAACATTTGTAGTTTCACGATAGTTTTGTTTACTAAATGAATGATACGTTACAACTTATTATATATATATATATATATATATTTGCTGTGCTTGTACTTTAGCCTAGTAGTTAGAGCAGCGGTCTCAGAATCCGTGAGGAGACTGAGGCTGTCGACTCCCCGTAGCTGCAGAAGGATTGGGAAACCAGCAGCTTAACTATCCCATGTTTTGGCCCCAGAAGACTGAATATTAGAAAGGAGCCGTCTCTGTTCAGAAGATTCCGGAATGAATGGCCGAAACCCTGCCTTGAAGAATATATTACAGAGAAGAGGTCGTTTTATACATAACTTACCACTTATGGTTAGATTAATTCATCGATTTCATTTGATTTCAGTTTATAATCACCGTATCCATTATAAAACTTGAAAAAT
>JAQGAV010003907.1:0-11386 GCA_034691345.1 Phasmarhabditis papillosa | reverse complement strand
CGTGGGGGGGGGGGGGGCAGCGGTGTTCTGTAAATAGGAATGCAATATCAAGTGCATTCACTAATCTAACTCCGCATTTCTCCAGGATACTCTACTGGAGACCTTTATACAAACTTTTATTTATTATACAACAGTATAACCAGTCTTTTACAGTCCTTTACTGTTAAACAAGTCACTCCAATGAGAAGTGCTCGATCCTAATTCGGACAGATTATCCGCGTCAGGACATTTAAATTACAATTTGAGCGCCAGGATTCTAAAAACTTAAATTTTGTTTTTGCGCAAACACAACATGAATTATTTTACAAACTTTTAGTTACTAGATTCGTGGCGCTCAAATTTCGGCGCCTGAATGTCGTAGAACAAAGTAATCCTGATAGTTAATTACAGAGTATGATGGGTATTATGGGCGCAGCTCTTCTGTTCAGTCAGATCTTTGCCCTAATGTGTCTTACATTCTACTTGATATTCTATTTTATGTTTGCCTTACTTTGCTTTTCTATGCTATATTTTCTCTCCGTTGGTATTAAAAAGAAGAAAGTTGGAGCTATTTCTGCTTATTCCGTGTTTTTGGTAAGTACCAGTGTTTTGAGGAATGGCTTAGTACGACTATGTTTGATATCAGAAAGACGATTTTTGAAGTTTGGCCCGGGCGCGGCAGCGTGCCCAGATTTGAGAAATGGAACTACGGTTTTTTCCGACGCCTGTGGCCGTATTCACCATTATTCCCGTCACGGGAACGGGAACGAAAAGCCTTCACGCGGGAACGTCCCGACAAAACGGTAGTCATCAAAGTTTCAGTCCGTTCCCGTGCATTCACAATTCTCTTCCCGGGAACGATTTTTGTTCCCGTGTGTTATTAGCGGGAATGCAAACCGTTCCGGCCGAGAATATTCGTTCCCTTTCCAATGTGGGAACGTTGGTGAATACGGCTTCTGGTTCCACCTGTGGTGTTGCTTATCAACATAATCCTGGTTGGATTATATCTCTAGGATTGAAGACTAATCTAGCCAAAAGCGTAGATGCAACTTATAGTTGCCTAACTTCACCAATATCCAAATAGTATTTCTATAGTCCGTTTCGAAACCCAAACTTCATTCACTGTGGGTAGTTATCAAATAATAGTGTGGAATTTTGCCTTTAAACAGGCTGGGAAATACCTACATCTATGTTATCGAATGAACATTAGAAGGCAAAGTTTAACATCACCGCGGGATAAATATTCGCAGCGCGTGCAGTCTAGGTTTTCAATAGGTTTTATTAACTTGGTCTTTGAAAAACTATGGATTACCGCACATTCTGCTCAAACCTTTACATATGTTGCCAATATTTCAACAACGCTAGAAGAATTGCAACGCGGACAAGTTTGAATAAGGTTGAACAATATACTACTATAATAAGGATAATTCTATAGTCGGCGGCCAAGACCTAAGCGGACTAGTCAAAGATGTAAAGTACAACACCACATCTAATTTACTTTGTGAACAAATTATTCCATATTAGGATATATAACTATTTAAGTGCGTTTTGAATTGACCACTCAGACCTTTAACTTGCATATCGTTTGTCCGCCTACTATAACAAGAGCGTTAAATACCTATGTGTATTCAGTTATGTTATATAATGTGGACTGCAATAGCATCTGTATTCTGGACAATGGCATATGTAGATGTTATTCATGAACCTTATGTACCTTATAATAACACAAAAGGAGTAACACAACCACCCAATACAAGAGATGTTCATAAAGGATACTGTAAGTTACATAAAATGATATATTTTATTATTATTATCTAATTTTTGCTTACATTTTTGCTATTCTCGGTAAACAATAAAACCTTCTATTCTATTCAATATATCTCTGCTGAACAATAGTGGCCGTATAATTGGGCCTAGTAGTTCACAAAGTTTTGTGAACATGCTGCTGTTTGCGAAATATGACCGTTTGGCATAACATTTTGTTTAGGGTCATTTTGGTGTTTATAGAGAGGGGTTTTCCAGTTTCTGTAAAGACTATAGTAAAATGGCATTGTTTGTCACATCTTCCAGTGGCCGTATTATAGAAACGGCAGGGTGGGTGCCCTGGCAGTTTTTGACTACCCAAGCAGTTGAGAGTTGTTGCCCGGGCAACAATCTGGGGGTTTCTATACTCTACGTATACTACGGTCACAGACCTCTCATCGGCCGGGCAGGGACGAAGCCGGTCGGTGGTCTCGGGCCTTCAGTGTGATGTCAAACATCTACGATCTATCGAAAACTGTTCCAAAGTTTTTGAGTACCCCCGGATTAACTAAAAGTTATATAATATTGGGTTGTGAGAAACTTGAAGAGTCTTACTTACAGTAATATTCTTCATGGTACTAATGCTCGTTGCATCATCTATTAGTCTACTCATTTCTATTTATCAACTAAGACTATGCATACTCTTCACTAGATTTTTAAGAAGTCTAGGGTAAGTGGACCAATAATGCAATATGAAATATAGTTTGTATCAAGAGCTAGGTCTCCAGCGCGGTATCCTGGGCAGCAGCGGTGTTTTTTTTTATTTCCTGTATCACTGGTATCACAATAATAGCATATTTCTTCGAGGCAGGGCTTCGGCCATTCATTTCGGAATCTTCTGAGCAAAGACGGCTCCTTTCTAACATTCAGTCTTCGGGTGTTATATATACAGACTATATATACTCTTACCTGAAGTGTCAGATATCTTGATATCGACTTCGTGGTCCGCTGGAGGTTTCTGCTGAGTAAACTAATCGTTCTGTTGAAGAAAAGGCTCCCAGTTCACTGATTTTCAATTCGCTTTTATATAACCCCGCTTCGTTCCGGAGTACTTTGCTGGTAACTACAATACCACCGCACTATTTTATAAGTATTTATACTATAATTGCCATTCCAGCACTGATCGTTTTAATGTTAGCTATCAAACTAGATTTGGAGCACCTCCACCATGGGGTAATATACCACAAAATGTACAGAATAATAGTCAACAAGCTGGTTAGTTAAGGAATATTTTATATTTAATGCTTTAACAATTAATTCGAAGGATTTATTAACTATTTGATTAGTTAAACAATACATATAAATTTATTTTCTACCAAATCATACGCTTTCCTATAATACAAAAGGCAAATTTGATTTTGTTAACCTGAAATCTAGGGAATATGTTAGTCAAAACAACATTGTCTATTGACAAACAAGACATTTACAAAATCTAGCTAATTCCAGGTCCCCTACCGGACAAGCCGCCCTCGTATGCGGATGTAACGAATACAGGGGTTACTGTAGAACAACCAACTTCGCTAGCTCAGTCTTCTGTAGTGTTAGAACCTACATCAGAGAATACTCAACAAGCCCCGCCCCCTAGCAATCAACAACAGCCCGCAGCCAGTACGGGCCATGACGATCTAGATACCATTCTTGGCCGAATGGGACCGCCCGTTATTCAGACCGGATCGATAATGGGCGGAGCCTTCGAAGCTCACTCTCCCACACTACCAGTTGAAACAATGCAATTCCAACAGAACGCATCTCCTGATGTTACCGTATTCTCGGATCCGTTTGATCCTCAAGTGGAGACGAGTACTTTAGCCGCAACTTCAGCTGAGTTGGATGTAGCTGCAGACAGTAGTCTTGGCTTTGTGCCCAGTCCAACAAACCCATTTGCGTTAGATTGCTCGGCGGGACATTCCAATACTGCACAATCCGAAGTATCCACAGAAACGCAGGAACTGGGACTTTTTGAAGATATTTATCTTAATTAGAAGAATCAAAGAATTCAAAATGTTATTGCGTATTCCAGTAAGCCTCAATGAATATCAAACTACGAGTATCACATGTATTTAGTCAGTACAACAGATGTCAACAGTATATCCGTATTCTTATATTTGTATTATTATTTTCTGAATAAACTTTTCATAAATTTAGCCAGCTGTGATAGAATGATTTTGCACGTCCTTGTACTATTTATCTTAACCAGTTTCTCTATTTTGATTATTACAATTACCACATTATGTTAACTATTATCGTCTGTTTTAATAACTAGACTGCAAGCGCCGTTTGTAGTCAGTTAACTGCGATAACGGGCTTCCAAAAGGAAAAAGCAATTTTTTGAAATTAACCTGCAGTTTTGAATGGAAAGTTCGATTCGAATCTCGTGTTTCGTAAAACAAGTAAACAAACTTTAAACTTTAACGTTTAATAACGTTTATTTAGAGAATGTTTTTTGTTGTATTTGGGTGCATGCTCTTAAGTCAGCTTATAATGGCTGTTCTGTGGAATAATCTATGGTTGTTCTGGATGTCAGCATTATTCTACTTAATGCTTGTAATATTAGTAATACTTATTAATACAATGGCTAAATAGGCAATAGACATTTGGTAAATGATATTTTGGTGCTATATATATAGTCTATAACAAAAAAATGACCTCAGATCACGGTGGTATACATATTCTTTGCCACAAAACGAGCGGCAGTCTTTTTTGTTATGGACTATAATTCATTTACTATTTATCAAAATATTCACTTGAATCAGTCGATTTCTTCATAAAAATTATCCCTACAAGGGCCGACTTTCCAAATTTTCGGCCAAGGCCCGGGCCTGCCCGTGAAATTCACAGCCCTGGTTCGCCCTATCAGTAGAATTGTAAAATTTAAAATGTTTTTGTTTTGTAATTTTGTTACACCGCGCATAGAGTAAAGCCGGCGCGATATAGTCTAAGTTTAGAAACATACTATTATACTGGATAAAATGGATAGATACGGGATATGGATACTGGTAATAAATATTATTATTATTATACTATTATTTGTTTATTTTCATGTCGTGAATAAACCATTCATTTCAGCAGCTTTGTTTTGTATAACTTTACAAGTTCAAAATTATACTATTTATATTGAAAAAACAGCGTGAGTTTGTTGTTAACAGTTAAATCTATGTTGATTGTCGAAATGACCACATTATGTAGTTTGTAGCAGGAGCTAGGTTTACAGTGCAATATCTTGGAGAAAAGCTGCCTTATACTACAAAGAATGTACTGAAGAGAACTCTGAATCCACCTAATTCCCACTTATTTTAATGTAACATCGCTGCTCTCCAGTGACCGTAGTATAAAAACGCCCGGGTGGGTACCCTGGCGGTTTTTGGCTGCCCGAGCAGTTAGTTGAGAACTGTTGCCCGGGCGGACTACAAACTGCCTGTGCCCGTAGTATGAACCTGCCGGGGTGGGTGGGCACCAGAGGTGCCTCGGGCCGGCCCGGGCTTTGCACTTTTTTGAAACATCGGCCCGGGCCAGCCCAGCCCGGGCCGGCCCGTAATTTTGACAGCCCTGGTGGGCACCCACCCGGGCGTTTCTATGTATACTACGGCCACAGGAGAGGGACGTTACTGTTCAAATGTTTAACTTGCTAAGAGAAATGTTCAAAAATGTAGGATACTGTGCGAAAAACCGAACTCCTTGATACAGGCCATACCCTTCCTATATTTCGTTTCGTATTTTGAATTTCTAATCATTTTGAATGGTTCTCTATGAATCATGGAAAAATCAATACTTGTGGTCCGTAGATAGCAACTCTCTTCATTGATAGTTCCAGAGGACTTTTAAACAGTTTCAATTCGAAAGAAAGCTTTTCTTTTTTTTAAATATTTTCATTTCAAAACATAAAACTGCTTTTTGCTTCACTTTTTTCAAATTTGACATAAATGTAATGTAATTGTGTGTTTATAATATCTATCTTTGAATTGATGTACCGGACAGTATTGTTATACATTATTATTTGATTTTGTATGTTATTTTGTTAACTTTGTTATAATTAAATAAGTGTGTTCTAGTATTCTCTCTGTTTATTATGAACCAAAATGAACCGCATATGTTATTTGGGAGACCGCTCAGCGTGAGTTCGTCCTTATATTAAAAGTTAAATGTAATTATCTTATCGTTTTTATATTGAAATCAAGCACAAGCAGGTAATTCAGACATGTTAGGTTTGTGTTATGCTTAATGGAGTGTTAAATATATGATTGAAAACAGTTTCCGAAATGTATCAAACAATTTTCGGTCGTTTCTTCTACGTATTTTTATAGGAAAATTGCGAATTTCGCATACTTCGAAGTGAAAAATGTTGCGAAAGGGATAAGAAAATATGAATACTTCTCTTTAGTTTTAAATTCGACTATAACACGATTTCTATCATCGCGACAAGTGTATGAGTTTAATAACGTTTGTTTCAGACAATGTTATCTATTATGGGTTTTTGTCTACTCTTTAGTCAAATGTTCGCTATGATGGTCATGACTAATATATGGATGTTTTTACTCTCATCATCACTTTACTTTTTAATGCTTGCACTACTATCCATTGGTATTAAAAACAATAAAGTTGGCCTTATTTCTGTCTATGCTGTATTTCTGGTAAGTACGCATAGCATATTATGAATTTGCTAAAATTCTCGGGTGCCGAGGAGAAAATTCGGGTGAAGTGTGTTTCATGAATCGGGCCAAAAATCAATTTGTGTTTGACCCATACCGTAATGCTCCAGTGGCCACCACAGTATAGAAACGCCCGTGTGGGTGCCCGGGCAGTTTTTGGCTACTAGAGCAGTTGAGAATTGTTGTCCGGGCAGGCCAAAAACTGCCCGGGCACCCACCCGGGCGTTTCTATACTACGGCCAGGTTCTGTTGCATTGCAAGGGTTGTATGTTGTCAAGAAACTTGCTGGGTCAGCCCGGGCTTTATATTCTTTTTTCATTTTATTGCATCCCGAGCAACAATTAGGTCAGGCCGTGCAATTTTAACAGTGATACCACGATCCTGAATAGTTATGTAGCTGCAAAAGTTTATAAACAATCAACATTCAACTCGAAATACCTCAATTAATATGCAGTTAACAGAGAACTTATAATTCTAAAGTAACCTTTAATTCTTCTAGATTTGCTATATATTGGCCATTATTATATGTACTGTTTTTGTTACTATTTATACGGTAAAGCAACTGGATCTGCCTTACAAAAAAGTTCTTGATGAAGCAGTAACTCCTTATCCTAATACAAGAATGTTTACGGATTCAACATGTAAGTATTTAAAGAGATTTAAAGGGATTGTGACAAGGTATATGCGCAATGGTCAATGGCGCGGTCCCGTATTGTTATAATTTAACGCAAATTTTAACACTTTGCGTTGCAATATCTTGAATACGAATAAAATTGAATATATACTTCCGACTAACTAGATGTGTTTTCAGATGATATTTATCTTATAATAATGTTTACTACATCTCTTATAACTATACTTATGTCCCTTTTTCAACTTAAACTATGCATACAGTACACAAGACATCTTAGAACTCACGGGTAAGTGTAAGGATTCGAGCCGCACCGTTGTGATCCTGGTCTTTTTGCGAATTCCGAGTTCACCAAGGGTATAGACTTTGAATCTCTAAATATCTGACTGTCTTTTTGGTTTCCGTGATTTCCAAGCCGTTTGTTCCTGTTTTTGGTTGCTGATTACTTTCATACAATTTTAAGGCTATCTACTCTTAAAAATAGTTAGGTTTAAAACCAAATATAAAATACTATTTTACCAAATCTTTGTTGTTGTACTATAGTCGACGGACGGATTCCTTTCAGTGGTATACGGTCAGTTTAGCGAAGGATTGAAACCCAAACGGATTAGCGCTCCAGCGCAACATTCGCAGTCCTTTACCTGCAAGCAGGTTGTCCGTCGACTATATGTTGCCTTTTCAGCACTGATCGTTTTAATGTTAGCTATCAAACTAGATTTGGAGCACCTCCGCCATGGGGTAATATACCACAAAATGTACAGAATAATAGTCAGCAAGCTGGTTAGTTAAGGAATATTTTATATTTAATACTTTTAATATATTTTTTAAATATTGTTTATCGAATGGTCACAAGACGTGTAACCTACATTTACAACCTTTTTTTGTGTAGCTCAGCAGTGAAAGATAAAAGAAAAACTTATTGAAAAGAAAACTTCTGAAGCTTTAAAAACCTATATATTAAGAATTTTCTGTAAAATGACGGAATTCACTTTCAAATACTCGTCCTTACTTCCAGGTCCCCTACCGAACAAGCCGCCCTCGTATGCGGATGTAACGAATACAGGGGTTACTGTAGAACAGCCTACTTCGCTAACTCAGTCTTCTGTAGTGTTAGAACCTACATCAGAGAATACTCAACAAGCTCCGCCCCCTAGCAATCAACAACAGCCCGCAGCCAGTACGGGCCATGACGACCTAGATACCATTCTTGGCCGAACGGGGCCTCCCGTTATTCAGACCGGATCGATAATGGGCGGAGCCTTCGAAGCTCACTCTCCCACACTACCAGTTGAAACAATTCAATTCCAACAGAGCACAGCTCCTGATGTTACCGTATTCTCGGATCCGTTTGATCCTCAGGTAGAGACGAGTACTGTAGCCGCAACTTCAGCTGTGTTGGATGTATCTGCCGACAGTAGTCTTGGCTTTGTGCCCAGTCCGACCAACCCATTTGGGGCAGAATTTTCGGCGGGACATTCAAATACTGCACAATTAGGAATAGAAACACAAGAATTGGGACTTTTTGAAGATATTCATCTTAACCAATGAAGCAATTCATCACCCTACGCAGAGTTAACTATTTGCCCCAGATCGAAGCCTCACTTAATATCCTACGAGTATCATATGTATTCAGTCAATTTAATTAATTCTAATTATATTGCAGTAAATAAATCTTACATGTATCTGTGTATTTATTTAACCGATTTTGTTATAGATTAATTGAAACAACCAAATATTCCTTGGTTAAGGTCTACGATATTATGGTCGAATTCAAAAGTTAGACATTGTAGTTATACAGAATATCCGTCTTCCGTTATTGTTGGCTTTGCTTATTCCTTAATACAGCTTATCTTAAAAATACACATATTTTATAAAGCTTTTACTTCAAATAAGACTTAGAAGAAACACTTTTTTCTTACAAAATACTCAAAGATAAGTATTGTTTCCAAAATTAAACAAAAGTTGCGTATGCCTCAGCGTCTTTAATCATAATCATTGATTATAAGACGGCACTTCCTAGACAGTATCATCATAAGCTGCAACTGACAAACAAAGAAACCGACAGAAGCACTATCTCGAGTGCAGCGTATATCGGATGGGTAATGACACGCGACGAGAGAGTAAAGTAATACATTGCGATGTGAGAGGGCGCAGAGACAAAATCACAAACCGTTGTTGAAAAGAGATTAAAAGGTTTGTAGTGTTTAAAAACTATATATAGTGAGATCCGAAAGTAATAATGGAGTATTAAAAAAGAATGTCGTCGAAAATGGCTCTGAAAGTTTTCGAAATACGAAAATATACGCAAAATTGCATGAAAATACGCAAGTAACACTCCATTATTCTTCGTGAATCAGACCCTAATATAGTTAAACAAATATACTTGGGTGAAGTTATTTGTCATAACACTGCAAATATTATGTAAACACCAGTTCTCCGATGAGCAAACTAAATAATTTACAGTTTATTTAAGTGTTCAAATACGAATTATTATTTAGTACTTTGTTAAACTTATCTGATATCAATTCTTCTTCTCTTTTTAAGTATATAATATGTTCAATAATAATCGAAACTGATAAAGGACAAGATACTTTCACTTATATTTCGAATATTCGCCGCAGTGAAAATTTGCTCCAGTTGGTTTTTTCCCCGTATGAAACGCTTAGAAGTCCAGAACCAGCTCCTATGAAACTAATCTTACGTGAACGCTCCAGGAACACTCTATTTTAATAGTCGCACGTTTCTGTGCCACAATAATAGTTTCCCGGTCTCCCTCTAGTCTGTTGATCTCTTTGCTCCTTTTGATTCCATATTTAATATTGATTTTCTTGGTTTATTTGTTCCTAAAAGGCACCGGTGGATTCCTTATCAGAGCACATTTCTGTGTCTTTAAGTCTTGTTGGTTCAATCTAACATATGACTAACATTGAACTGAATTATAAAACATTTCTAGTTAATAAAAATATAATTTATGTTGAAACTGCTGTGGCTTTTTTATACCTTCTTTTCAAACCAATTCTTGCTTTTCGGGACTCCTAGCAACCAAAACTCTTTTGAATTGAGAATTTGTACACTTTGTATTCAAAATATCTTCATTTTTGAGTTTTCTACGTCTGAAGATGTATAGATCATAGTTGCCAGATCTGTTAGCTGACCTCGCCTGAGGTTTTTTGGTCAGGCGAGGCAGGGCCGGCTTAACAGCTCTGATAGTTGCTACAGAAAATGGATAGCAATGCATTTTGAATGCAATGCATAATGCATTTTCCCTTCTTAAAATGTACGCAATATTGCGTAATTTCCATTTATATGGGGCTGTCTACCGTTTCCATTTGTTAAAGAAAAATGCGTCGAGTATATTAAAATACACAACCTTGTGACTTAATCAAATATATGATTACTTTTGTAGTTTAATCAGCGTTGCGAAATAATCACGAATGTCATGCAATTATGCTTCTTTAACGGACTTTCCATATTTATAAATTGTTCTCGACTTTAATATATATATTTTTAGATTAGGGGATGGTTGCAGCTGGTGAGCCTACATTTTGGTTTAATGTACCAGTACGGGTGAGTTGAATAGTACCTACTAGAGTTTACCCTAGCTCGGTTTCGAATTGAAACGGGAAGGGGCAGAAACGGGTTTTCGGGTTTCGGGTGGAGCTCAAACGCGAATTTCAACCTGGGGCTGGGTTTTTCTGGTCGAGCTGCCCAACTTTAGTACATACTAATACTCGATAAGTTGTGGGTAACTCATGGCCCCTGTATACGACATAGTTATAATTATTTGATGTAAAACTTAACTAAAATAAAGTGTTTTTGTTAACAAGTATCATAAATATAAGATAGATGTCAAGTTCACAATAAACTCGGTTCCTGGCTGAAAACACAGGAACCGAGTTAGTAACCCTACTTTATCTTTTAGAATTTCGTGCGTCTGCTGGGTGCCGTAATCCTTCTAGTACAGTGTTTTACAATGTTCTATGCAGTAGGAGAAGAGTATGCAATGTATATAATAGTTATGATATTAGCATTAATTATGAATGCAGTATTAACATTAGCTGTTAAGAAGAATAGCAAGAGATATCTTATATGTTATATTATGTATATGGTGAGTTTGTATGATTCATGTAAAGTCAGATTCAAAGTAATACCGCCGTGTAGACGGCGTATTTCGTCATTTTTAACACTGCGCCTATTCGCATTGCAAACTTGCTTTCGCACTGCCTTACTCAGACAGACGCAAGACTACAGCGGGTGCTTTAGCCCAGTGGTTAGAGCAGCGGTCTCTGAATCCGAGAGGATCTGAGGCTGTGGGTTCGACTCCCCG
>JAQGAV010003906.1:0-11388 GCA_034691345.1 Phasmarhabditis papillosa | reverse complement strand
CGGCGGGACCCAGCCAGTGTGCAAGTTGCTGGAAACAGTTCGAAATACGTGCGTAAAACATATAAGTTTGCAGCACACCTTTCTTTTTAGGTATGTCAAGGATGTTTCAAATAGTTTAGTTAATGCGATATATGTGCGAAAGTAAATGTATAATAAGTTAGTTAAGCAACTATGAAAGTAAATTTCACTTGCGATCGATCGATTTTCTGTTTTATTCCTCTCTCATTTAAAAACATTATAGTTTCAATTGTATTTAGTAAATAAAAGTATAAGTGTTGTTGATTTTGTTTTCATACAATTATCAAGTGTTTCTGCAATAAACAGTTTTTGCGAGTAACTGTGGCAAGTTTTAGCTCCACGTAAATAAACTAATTAAATATAATTTTCCTAATTTCAGCGACAAACAAATTAAATATATCCAATTGTTCAGTGACATGATACTCAACGCAAAAATATTAATCAACAATGTTTATAAGAACTTAAAATTTTCATTTTGAAAACTTTACAATTTGACTTAATTAACGGATAGAGCAATAGCAAACTGGAATAGAGTTAACAAATAAAATTGTTCATTTATTCTTAGATGTTTGATTCTAAGATGTACCTCTGTTTACCTCGCTTTTTTTTGGGTATCCAACTATTGCCCCTCTTGCTTTTGAAGCAAATAATTCAACCAGTAAAGTATTGCTTTTTTTGTTGTTTACAAAATAGTATTGTTTGTATTCATTATGAGACATTTGTTTTCTTTTGAATTGTACCCAACAAAGAAAACGATTTGTTGGCAACAGTAATCAACGTCAAACGAAATAACAAGGCATTTAACGATATTATTCAAATTGCTTAGATTATTGATGTTTTCAAATATGGAAAATATTCGAGTGAAACAGCTCACAATTGGTATCTGTTCAGCAGCGCTAATATTAAATACATTCCTAATACCTATAATACTTTTCAGGTAAGATATATTTACTGAAAGTTACAGAGTTGTATGTTAATAGTTCATAGTTCCTTGTCTCTCTATTACAACTTTTAGATCCACCAAAGAAATGGGTTCTTATAAGTATTTAATACTGATCTACACCCTTGCTGAAATATTTTATTCTGTCACGACTCTGCTAACTATTCCAGTGAGTAACAATCTGCAATAAACAGTAATACCCTCTTCTATTGAAGTAATTAACCATAGTAAGAACCATCTTTGTAGAAAAGCGGAAATTACATCACAGCAGAAAATTGAGGGCTTCAACTCGAGCATCACCTGTAAATGACGTATAGACGCATTACAATCATTACTTATAGGTAAAAAGATTCTGCCACCCGAAAACTGCGAAAAAATTTGGTTTAACTGCGAATCATCTCTCTTTATTAACCGTTAACATTTTCAAAAAGACAACTCAAGGGGTTTCCAGCGCGGTATCGAGAGTGGGGCGCTGTGTTAATAAATGAATGTAAAATCGGTCGACGTGGTGCTTCTTCTCCAAAAGCAAATTCATTTTTTATAACACTGCGCCCCGCTCGTGAAACCGCGCTGGAAACCTAGGTATTGACATAGACTATACTTCAGTTTATATTTTCAGGTAACTCTTTTCTATGAGAATTATTGGATTTGCGTGGCAACAAATACTGTTCTACCAAAACTTTGGTCAACTGTTTGGTTGGTTCTGTACGCTTGGTGCATTGCAACGGCCTATATTATCCTTTTATACTCTTTTCTTTATAGATATTTTGTCTTTTGCAAGTAAGTTTTCATTATAAGTTCATCAGAGAAAATTAAAACCTGTAAAAAGCAAGATAGCAGCAAATTATCTGCTTTGGGACAGTTCTCCGCAACCCATTTATTCAGACCGCACATGCTTCGATGGTTCAGAAGGCCTAAACGAATTATGGTTCTTTGCTTTATTTCGCTATTTATAACAACTATTTTATGTGTCGAGTTATACTGGTGTAATTTACCGAGTAATTTAACTGAACAGTACATTTCTGGAGCAATAGGTTCCACTATCAGGGTAGGTTTATCAGTTTATAGAGCATTTTTGGATTAATAAAGTTTCTACTAGCAAGTTGCAATCACCAGCTTAGTATATAATATAAATAACAATTTACTAATTATTAACTGAAGATCCACATTTCGTAGACAAGAGTATTTTCTAAGAATTGTTTCACAACGATCTATAACTTCCCGTGAGTTGTGGATCACCCCTAGAAAAATGAGTTAATTTATAAAACCTCTGACAATTTACAGGATCCCGATGGATCAATTACCTCGGGAACATTTTGGCTATTCTGTATGTGGGTCCCTTTGTTATCACTAATAACAGTGATTATAACTGTAGTATGCGTAAAAATGTTTAGGGAATTCAAATCCTTCAAATCGTCAGGGGCCATGTCGGCAAAAATGAAAAACTATCAGAAAACATTGCTTATTGTTCTGATTTTAGAGGTGAGGTAAACAATACATAACTTAATCAGATCAGCCAAAGCCCCAATTCAAAATTTAAACGGTTTCAAAAACAGCATTTCTAGATTTCAAGAAGCACAAATCCCACAAGAAAAGTGAAAATACTAATTCTGTAAATGAAAAAAGTGAACTGTAGATCACATAATATTAAAAACAGTGACAAACTTTATTGTTACAAAACTACTGCTCATTTTATCTTCCAGTCCGTGGTCCCCAGCGTATTGACCTTTCTACCAGTCTCTGTGTCTATTTTATCACTCTTCCTTATTGGATCAAATCCCGCTTGTATGAACGGAATTGTCAACATCTCACTATCACTATCTCAATTTATTGATCCGTTGTTAGTTCTCTGTTTAATCAAAGAGTACCGAATAACTGTACTTAATCTATTTGGATGCCATAAAAAAGGACAACAACAGAATCAGACAACGAATATTGAAGTCAAAACTATTTCCGTGCTCAATTCGAGCAAAAACGTTAATACTAGACTTTTTTGAGAATAAACATTTGTTTATATTGAAGGTGTTAAGTTCATTTGGATAACAAATTGTACACGCGTAAATAATTGTCAGTTTGCATATGACTGCATTCTTTTCTGTTTTTTGCTAAATTCCAAACGTTTTATATAAATTGGTGTACGAAATAAGGTGCTCTGTTCATAAGACAAACAATATACAGAATAAAAGACTAGTTTGACAGCTTCCAAAATAATTTTTTTAAGAACCCACTGAAACATCACATCCAAGTCTTTTGTCATTGAAATACTTTGTTCTATGGATACCAAGCCCTCGCACCTGACCCCAACTATGCAAGAAACTATTAACGGTAAAGCAGCAGTTCTTTTTTATCATGCTGAGCTAAGTTTTCCGGTGCCGTTTTTACCAGAATCAGAGAACGCTGCACTAACCACCCTTGTTGATGATGAATAATTTAAATCCGTAACTGTTATCTAGAATATGTTTGAAGAACATTCTAACTATAATTTATTTCAATATGGAGGAGACAACCACATTGAACCCTTTGCATTCCTGTACCACCCATTATGACCCCATCTATGAATATGGCCAGTATATATTTCAAAATATCTATCTCATACCCACTTTTTGCGTTCATGTTACCATTTTTCTCTTGGTTTTTTGTTCAAGAAAAAGACAATCGCTAAGAGGATCGTTCTATATATTTTATGGTACACTTGCTGGAATTGTGGGTTTTACTCTTTGGCTTATTATTGGGCCATGGAATAATAGTTGATATGTTAGAAGCAAGATGCTGGTTTACCGAGCTTTCTGCAGCTACGGGGAGTCGAACAAGCAGCCTCAGATCCTCGCGGATCAGAGACCACTACTTTGGCCACAAGAATTAAGCATGCACGCGCTTATGGTAAACGCTTCACATTGCTTTTTAAATATAAATATACAATTTAATTAAGTTAATCTGCTAAGATTCAGATTCAGTTCCTTAGTTCAGCAAATCTTCTACCAACTCTATGATTTACTTTTAATTCGTCCGTTTGCATTCGTGGCCGACCTCTGCCCTTTCGCTCTAAAGATGTTTTCTCCATATAGTTACAAGCTTACATTTCCTTATGCCGCTGGACAATATGTTAATTTTGCTTCTATATTTTGTCAGCTTTTTATTTCAATCAACAGACTTACTTCTATTGCTTCTCCTGTGAATCATAGAAAGGTAAATATTAACCAGAAACTTAGATCTTGAATAATTATTAATAGTCTACGCCAGTCTGGAAACGGGCCGACTCGAAACGAAATTTTTGGCCCGGCACCAATTTTTTGGCTTATTCAGGACAGCGAAATTCCAATCTTTGAAAAGAAAACATACAAGAATTATTGCAGATTTGGAAATCTTACCTAAAATTTGTGATTGCTGCCATTTTTATACTACCTTTCGGACTAATTTTCCATGTAGGCCAAAACAAAAATGAATGCGTTCAGAAATGGAGCCACCCCCCTCACGTATCAAAAAATTATACCGTGGTTTCGATCGTGGTGGTATATCGATAGAACTTTTTTATAAAAGATACAAAGTTATAAATCTGAACCAAAAAATATACATCGGGTTTCAGTTACTGTTTTTATATTCTGTTGAACGATCTATGGCTGATTCAAGGAGCCTCATAGACTATGAGTCATAGTAGAAATCAGTGCGGGCCGCGGCCTGGGAATTTCAAGGGCCGTGCCGGTCCGGTGCCGAAAATTTGAGAAACGGACCGGTCTTTACCCAGCCCTGGTATCAATGCTCGAGATTTCTTTATTACAGTTAGAAAGTTGTAGTTTAGAGTGCGTCGTTCCATACAATCACACTGGATTTTGCCAAAAAGCGGCTTCGACTCGAGTTCAAATCTGGGGATCCTTTTCAACGCAACTCTAGTGTCGATACAACATTTCTTTACTTTTTATTTTACAACTTAATAATCTTTGTAATCTTTAGGCTAGGCTCAGCAAATTCAATTTCTTTCTATCCGTCTTTGCTCTGGTGGTTATCTGTATTTCGACTATTGCTACAGTAATTCTAGTTTGCTCCCTACCAACTCGTAATAAATCCGCTGAAAGACAACTTTGTTTTGTAGGAATAGTTATATCAACATCAATTGCTATTAACTGTGGAGTGGCTGTAAGTGTTTCAAGTAATCTTATGTTCTTTAGCATTTGATTAAAAACAATACCTTATCAATTGCTGACTTAAAATCAACATGATGGGAAAGATTGTTTATTCATATTTTACAAAACACGAGATCACAGATATTTGGAGGATGAAGTGAGACAACGGGACCATAGGGAGCCAGGATTTCATTGCACATCACCTGGGGATCGGAGGCGGCGGATCAGAAATTTGCAAGAATTCTTTCTTCGAAGCGGATTCGAACCACCGACTCCGATATTATGAGGCAAAGCTTCTATCTATTGGGACAATTGGCCCCTCCGGAATTTGAATCCAAACGGTAATAAACTTTGATAAATGTAAAACAGTTGTTATATGTATATACAACAGTTATTAAATTTTTATTATTCTATTACTAACAGTCTTATAAATTAAAGGATATCTAGACTGCCTTATTTCAGGTAGTGTTCTAATATGATTCAACTTCTGTGGGCGGTTATCTATTTCAACTATGCACTAGCGATTTGGGTTGTGTTTGGTGAGCTTCTATCGAAAATATTGTTTTGCGTAGTTTTTGAGTTAAACTTAAGATGTTGAACTAGAGGGCGGATCGGCTCTATCATACACTGGTGGGCACCGTTCGAGCCAAAATTAACTTGGCACCGGCATCGGGTCGGGGACGAACCGCTCATTTCTTCTGGGTTAATATGTACTAAGGCTGGGAAAAGGCCGGCCGAATCAGCCTGTTTCTCAAATTTTCGGCCCCGGACCGGCCCGTGAAATTCCCAGCCTGAGCCTGATTGATATGTAGTGACAATGGTGATAATTGGTTTCTTTTGAAAAAAAAGCTTAAGTATGATTTCAGCAATGCTTGATCAATTGTAATCATGAGTTCCGAAATGCGGCGACAGTTTTCACGAATTTGGCTAAGAGGACGAAGCAAATCTAACAGTGTTACTCAAGTATCGACAATCTCTGGAAGAAGAAGTTCTAATATATAACTTTTATATATAAATAGTTGCACTCTTTGCTATATATCTCTGAAGTCTCATTTTTTCTTCACGAAATTGAAACACATTTGTTTCACATTAAATGTTTCTCTACAAGTCATGTAGGATTAGCACCAACAAATACAATTTTGGCAAGGCAAGAATAAAACAATGATAAATTTAACTATAAACTAATAAGAATCTCATGTGATATTGCGATTATTGGAATAAATTATTGTATTGTATATTGTAACTATAAACAAGTGGATCAAAAAAATATACAGGTTCAGAGTGGGCTTTTAGCGGCCCGGCCGGTCAGTCCCGCAAATCTGATACCACCTGCCGGTCCGTTTTCAAAATAAAAGTAAGCAAGTCCTTGAAGACGAAGGGGCCAACACTTTACCAACCCTGGACAGATTTCTACGCAAATAGTTCTATATATGGCACTACCATTTGCAAATACGATAATAGAACCATGAACCAAAAGTGAAGGAATTAATTATTTATACTTCACAAATAGCTCGTGCATACCATGAACTTTATTGGATTGTTGTTAGCATATAGGATCTGGAAAGATGTAAGCAATCAACTGTACAAGTGTTGTATTTCTAAGAATAGGAACACATATGCTTATATTATTGTTTTGACAATCGGTCAGATACATTTTTTGAATTTTTTCTTAGTTTATGTAGACCTCTAACGGGAGGCCCGAGCCCGGCCGGTGAAGAAATTTTAAGGACGGTCCCGGCACGACCGTGCCGGGGGTATTCAATGCACTGGCAAAATCGACAATTTTCTTGCGATATCGTGTTTTATTACCATAATGAACTCATAAAAAATAGCAAAAACTAAATTCTTAGGGGAGGATTTGAACCCTCGACACCCGCTTCATTACACGAGTCCACAATAATAGTGACTTTTGACGCCATGTAGACGCCGTCGATTTAATGGCAATTCAGTTATTTCCTATTCCAAACACGTCCCAATTGAGTTTGCAATACTTAGCTGAAAATAAAGAACAATTATTTAACTTTCTGTGATGAACAATTTGTTTAAAGATTTAAAGATTAAAGATTGTTTATTCATATTTTACGAAACACGAGATCACAGATATTTGGAGGATGAAGTGAGAAGAAGGGACCATAGGGAGCCAGGACTCCATTGCACAGCACCCGGAGAGCGGAGGCGGCGGAGATCAGAAATTTGCAAGAATTCTTTTTTCGGTGAGGATTCGAACCATCGACCACGAGATTATGAGGCCAAGCTACTATCCACTGGGCCAATCCACTCGTTGTACTTTTTTTAATAATAAATTTTTATTTTTCCGAAAGTACAATTAAAAAACAGAAAATTATCATTTGTTATTCGTTTACAATTGAACTCATACTTTCGGAGGAGGAATATGGCCAATTTTTTCTGTAGCCCCTGGAATCATGCAAAATGGAACTTTCATTTTTCTTACTATTTCATCTTTACTTTTTGACTACATGTTCATCATGTGGTCCCTGGAAACCCATATTAGAAAGCTATTTTTTCTTTGTTTTTCTCGTTTGACTCCAAATTCTATTAACGTATTATGTGCTGTGGATATATTTCACATGCTATAATTGAAAAACTGTTTCAGGAAACTAGTTTTCTTCATTTGCATAGTAAACAATTGAAAGCGTTAATGTAATGTTTTTTAGAATAGTTACTGACAACAGTTCAATGCCAACTCATAATATGTTTGGTCATGGTTCCTAATTTTCAGCGGGCCTTTGCTTATGGTGGCCCGGAAGCATCATAAACACTTTCCTGCAGGCAGAACTGACAATTTTTGAATCTTTCCTCTAAAAATTGGGAACCACAAGGTTAAACAAGTTTCCCGCGGTTCGGGCCATCCTGTTTGCGAACCCCGTGTTTTAGTAATATAAGTATCGATAACATGAAGTTAATTATGTTCTTGTAATCCCATTCATTATTTTAATCAACCTAATCCATTGGCTATCTCACTACAATATGTGATTTATATTTGAGGATAAGCACTCGCCCTTACATTGAATCCCCAAATATTGCTTCCATAAGAGGACAAGAGCACCCTGCGGCAAAATTGCCGCTGAGGGTTTTCAAAGACCCCAGAGCAAAAGTTTCATTATAGTACAAAGCACACTGGTAGCTATTTCATGAATCCATGTTTGACTCATGTCATTTCAACGTTCATAATAAAAATAATTATTATCTATTTCCAGTATCGTATAAATCGCTTATGTGAAATCTTTGGTACGCTGGGTAGTACATTTATGTCATGCTTGTTGGTCCACTCTTGCCAAAGTCATCCATGACAATCCATTTGCTTGACATTTCTTGTTGCTTTGTTGAGTTCATCAGATCATTGAAGTTCTTGCTTTCCAACTCTCTTGTGCTGCTATTGGGATACCATTCGGCGAGACATATTCAACGTTCATATTATTCGCTATTTCGTACATCTTTTCGCGAGTTTTATTGGCAGTTTCCTTTTCAATAGAAACCAGACGTTTCTGATGCCTTTCCATTATTTTATTGTCAACCGACTGCTTGAAATTGTATAATTGTAAAAATGTTTTTCTACCAATCTAAGTGATCTTACTTCTTTGACGTATTCACTATCTTCTGACATTTATCTCGCGGATACTAAGCATTTTAATATAAGATTATTACTGTAAGCAACCTTATTGTATTTTATTTGAACTAAATGCCATTCTTTTAATTTAAATACTTTGTTATTCGGCAACATAATTCCAATTTTATTAAAAACTATTAACATAACTTTATTATTTTGGAATGACTAACTTCCAAGATGTGAAACCATGTACCCTGCATATTCTTTTGGAACAAGCAGTATATTAGTATTCCGCTACACCTCGGGCCGGCCCGCTTCCACAATTGTTTGACCCCGACCGGCTCGACTTATCAGATGTGTGGTCCTGTGGCCCTAGTATAGAAACGCCGGGTGGGTGCCCGGGCAGTGTTTAGCCTGCCCCGACAACAATTTTGAAGTGCTCGGGCAGCCAAAACTGCCCGGGTGTTTCTATACTACGGCCACTGGCCCCATCACCCAACAAATTTCTATCAATAATTGTATCTTCAAACTCAGCTCCATTGTTTTATCGTTTTCTTCAGATGATGAATACCTCTGCTAAGTCTTTATACCAATGTAACAACAACTATAATGCAGCGATTGAAGTTTTTCAATTGTTACTCTCAGAATCGTATTTGTTACCAACAATTATTCTGTACTGCTGTCTCTTCTACATGATTTATTACTCCAAACATAGGAACTCCATGAAAAGTTCATTTTATTATTTGTACGGGATTCTGTCAATACTAGTAAGTTTTCATCCTAAAAATATATTATTTACTCAAGGGAATGCAGCTTAGATGTCCTTCATTCGAATTTATTTGGTTGCAGGAGCTAGGCTTCCAGTGTAGTGTCCTTGGTAGAGGCGGTTTTAGATTAAAATATAAGTACTTCCTAAGATAGAACTCCCACTTACCAATTTTCTATTCAATTATACCTAACCAGGGATGGGCCTGCCCGCAATTTTCAAAGAATTGCTCATAACTTTATTAGAAATTGATATTTTCGATCAAGCTACAAAATACATTGTATTGAAACAGCATAGATGATAATCTAACACCGTTACACCAACTCCTAACACTAAGCGCCCAGTGCTATCCCGGTTTACCGCCTGGTACATATTAGCTCGAGACACCTGGCGCATACCGCCAGTGCTGAGCACCGGGCTCTTATTGTTCCTAGCGACCGAAACATACCTCCAGCAACCGCATAATGTGTTCCAAAAATGAAATCGACATTTGAAATTGTTTCAGCAGCGATGTCAAAATATATTAAGTATTAATCCCATTATTTTTTCTAGGAGTTAAATAATCCTCTGCCAACTTAGCTCTGTACTTTAACTCATAATTTTAGGAGATGTATCGATTACTTTTCGAAGTCCTGTTGCTGCGACCTATTGGTTTCATACCTGGTTTATGTCCTTTTTTTATTGACAACTTTTCCATTTCCTATAAACTAACTCTTCCATATTTTCTGTTTCACTTTTGCTCATTTGCTTCGACGTTCTCTCAACTGTTCATTTCATTGAATAGGCTGACTTCTATTGCAGTACCGTTTGCACATAACCAGGTATAGTTACTGAAATGCATATAGGCCGGATCGGGCATGCTGTAGTAATTTTTGAGCGGCCGGCCATCGCGGATTAACCTACAATCCGATTCATGAAAAGGGCCGGCTCCTTAAAACTCCACTCATTTTGTAGCTTAAGGTATTTTCTAAGACATTCACTAGATCGAAAACAACAGAGTGGTGTCCTTTATGAACAATGTTTGTTTTTCAAACAGATAGTTTATTCATGTTACGCAACATGAGATCATAGATATTTGGAGCCTATATTTGAGAAACAAGAAGTTTAGCAAGTGGTAACTCCTTAGAAATGCACAAAGGGAGCACAAGATTGTTTTTGGGTGGATTAGAAATGTTGCCTCTCAGAAAAAGCCGCCCATCTCTTCAGCCTTGTAGTGCTTTCACTAATTGTAGGCTGATTACCTTGATACAAATAAAATTTATTAACTAGCAAAAGAATAGTTTAGATATGGAAATCCACAAAGAGATGTGTTTTATGTACTATTCTATTATGTTCAATTAGTCTAACATTTCACCTAATACCAGCAAGAATAGAAGTTATACGGTTTCGCAGTGGAGTTGGTCCGAATTATGAAAAGATATTTCCATGGGTGAGCTATTTTTCAAGTTATTAATTCTAAAGAAAAGAGGCAGTCTTAAGCTAATTTAGAGGCAAATTTCGCAACTATTTTCCATTCAAATTTACCAATGTAACCCAGGGCTAGGAATTTCATGGACCGGCCCGGGCCGGGCCCAAAGACTTGAGAAACGGGCCGACCTTTTCCCAGCCCTGAAATAACCAACTTTCTCACCCTATGAAAACACTAAGAAAACTTTGACTGAATGAACTGTTTTAACAAAAAGCCTTAGAAATTCTGTAACAGTACTAATTCCTATGAAGAACCAAGTAAATTTATAGATTCGACTCAGTTTGAACAATTTCATTGTTTCTGTACTTTTTGTATTGGTTAGCGGATCTTCAATGTTGATTACTATATATTTCTTGTACTCTTTACCTAATAGAATAATTAAAGCTGAACGACAACTATGTACTGTTGGTGCAGTTATGGCGGTTACCAGCACACTAGGTTGTGTAATACAGGTATGGTCTATAACTAACAGAAGGCCGCAGAAGGCAGTGGTATTCGTAGGCTTTCGGT
>JAQGAV010003905.1:0-11392 GCA_034691345.1 Phasmarhabditis papillosa | reverse complement strand
TTATTGCAACGGAATGAGGTTTTAAACAACAATTAGTCTTACATCAACAAACAAACATGTTAACTCGTTAGGCGAGAATAACATGAAATACACGAATACATGCAACGAAATCTCGAAGAGTGCAGAATTCTGCACACACCGCGCACTGAGATCTTTTGTTTGTTATAGACTATACTAACCATAAAAATGATCATTGGGCGATAATGTAGATAGAATATACATAAGAGTTATCTTAATCAAATGCATGGTGGGTCCTTTGACACTGCCAGAACTAAAAAAGATGAATTACTCTACAAACTTAGAATTTAAAAGACTAAAGCTAACTAACTGAAGCTTTTTCTCTCCTGGAATAATTTGAACCTATTCCTGTTGAAAATTTTGGTTTGGAATGAACTCAACACCTATATAATAACTTTTTGTAAATTAACTTACTAATCAATAAGAAATACAATATCCTTAGGTGTGGTCTCGGCATTTACAAACCAGGGTCTAAACCGCGGATCATATAGATCTATTGTTATCGGAGAAGGCTCCACCTCCCACTTTCTACCTTAAATATTAAAACATAAAGGAAATAGTTAACAACTTGCTATCTCAATCTAAAATGAATCTTTACAAAAAACTGAACTCTATTAAATCCAACAAATTTTGTTGATAAACCCCATGTAAAAGTGATATTTGTTGAATTTGAGTTGCAATCTTTTTTTCTAAGTTACAATTTCCTAAGGTCGCCTTCTACCAAGAGAAAGGGTCACAATCTGAAGTTGTCATATAGGGGTCAAACTACATTTCTCTTAACAAGTTAAAACTTTCGAAATTTGAAGTCATTAACAGGCCGGACCGACCAACCCCTGTGTCTACCGTATACCCTACTTGCCGCACCAATTCGACGTAAAAGTAAATACCACTCCCGGTCGCTACTAAGCTAAAGGATTAGTCTTGCTCCGTAAGTATCAGTTCTTCTTGTTAAACTCACGTGGATACATCCTTGTTAATCCTGAATATGTTCCTATAAACTGATGTCCTATTGTACTATCTAATGCTTTGTTTTCTTTCATTTTCGTTTCTATCTTAGCGTCGCCAGTCCAGCGGAAGTCTCGCCGGACTTTATTGTCTAAAATATTTAATATTCAGTATTTCTGAAGATTTGTTGGGATTTTCATTTTGCGTAGGCATCCATGGTGAGACAAATGACGTCATCCTTTTCCCACATCCTTCTTGGAACTGGCTATCAAGTTCCAGCTCAGCTCATTTAGGAGTAAGAATTGATGCGACAAACCGCAATAACAACTTTCAAAAGTTTCACTTCACGCAAAACGTTAGCGTAACATAAAAGTTTTGATTCCGTTTCAATCAAAATGTTCATTAAATGGTTTTTCAAGTTGAATATTTAACTTAACGGCTCAGTCTGAAATCTACCAGGACAGGTGGGGTCCCCCTGGACGAAGAATCCCCTAATCCATACTAAATGCACCTACCACAACTGTAACTCTCAATGTTAACATGTACTCCTGAGGTCTCTTTAGCTGTATTGGTGGCAAAATGAACATCGGATTCATTGATTTTAAACGATTCACGGTCACAAAAGTCGACGGGCAGAGCTTCGTAGAACTGGAAAATAAGAATATAGAGAGTTTGATATTTGTTGACAGAAAATGTTGGTTCTCGGCCGGGCCGGCCGGGCCGACAGCTAAAATGTTCTCGGCCGGCCGTGCATGTCGGGGCCGGGCCGAAGGTCACAAAGTCGGCCGGGCCCCCACTTTTGCCATCCCCGTTTGTTGAGGCAAGACGATAATATAGTGTGTAACGAAAGCTAGACTAAGAAGGTGTTATATGAAGGCTGTTGCATCCGGGTTTCCAATAGCTTCTCATTTTATCTTTAGAACTTATTTCATTTTTGTTAAACCCTGCCAGTTATTTCATTTTTGACTTATAATTAACTATAAAAAATAAAGCTCTGTTGGTCACTGTACCTGCTCATCCGCTATATCATGTTCATACTTGACAGCAACTTCTTCGGAAACTCGAACCAAATTCTAAATATAAATATAATTGAACTTTTATTACAATTAGTTTTATTTTCAAGTTTAGAACTCATGTTATAGTTATTACTCGTTCGTTCGGGCCAAATGCGCGTCTTTTTGACTGATCGAGCCTTTGGGAATTTAGCCAGCAATATTAGAGCCGAATAAGTCAAAAACGAGGTTCTGCAACGGACCGGCCTGGGCCGGGCCAAACATTTTCAAAAAAAATATTTTGGCCTGGCCTGTAAGAGTCAACTGTATTCCGAAAATATTCGTTTGGAGGAAATTCCGTTTCTATTCCTTCTTTCGTAGTATCTCGAAAATCGGGTTTACTTGAAGAATATTGAATGGAACCAAACTATAGTCTATTTCAAGACCTAGGTTTCCAGCGCGGTATGACGAGCGGGGCGCCGTGTTAATAAAAATGAATGCACTTTTGGAGAAAACGGGTCGTCCGATTTTACATTCATTTATTATAACACTCCACATACGGCGCTGGAAACCTAGGTCTCGAGATAGACTATATTTTTGATCTCGGGGCGGGCGGTTGCAGGGTCTTTAATAAACAGTAGAACTATGCATAAATATTTAATATTTCCAAGTAATTTTAGAGTAAAGAAGGATTTATCTAGATCAGACATGCATAATTTATGTTTTCTTGCACTAGACGAGTAGAGAGAGACGCTCGGGATGAGCTGGGAAGCTAGGTTTGCGTCATCCGAGATAATGGACATTAAACCCATTCTAGATAAAAGTTCCTATAGTTGCGGGTACGAGAAAAAGCATATCTTGAGAACTTTCTATTGTATTGCGATGAAACTGGTAGCAAATGAGTCAGAAAAAAGTGATAACCAATTTCTTTAATATTTCCAGGGGTTTCTACTTCTTTATAAAGATCATATGTTGTTACTATATTAAAATAATATAATAAGGTAGTAGCTGAACTGTATTAAGAATAAATTGAAGAGGTCCATTTTTGAAAACCTCATGCAAAAATTAATAACACCGCAGCTACTTCATACTTCATGGAATATACTATATTGATTACACTACTATTATTATCATGTTAGGTCCTTTTAAAATCATTTATATAAATTTCTCTTTATCTATATTCCTATCCCCCCTATGACTGGCTCTTTTTCCTCATGTGAGTCCTTGTTGCTTTCCGCACTCCCTCACTCTGACTGGTTGTCCCTTATTTAATTAGAAAGCACGCAGAATATATATATGGAAACATTGAGAAAGAGCAAATCAATAAATAGCAAAAAGCATTATTTATATTATATATTAATATTAATAGTTTTATCTAGTAGTTAAACAAATGTTAGATAGTTTCAAAGCCTAATCGGGATGGCTTGATAGTAAGTAGAGCGATTTTCAAGAGGTTTTTCAATTTGTTGACCTAAAGTTAGATACGGGAGAGAATAACTTAAACTTAAGAAAGTTGCTGAATACATTATATATTCTGTTAGAAGAGTAAAGAGATCGGGTTATCTGTATATGTTAATGATAATCTTGTGTATCTAACTAACGTTGAAGGAAAAGTGTTACGAAATGGGTCCTTAAATTATTTAACACGGCCTTTTAACTTTTGAATTAGACTACAAATATGTTTTACATAGTTGTGGGGGTGCTTTAGTCTAGTGATTAGCGCCGCTGTCTCTGAATCCGCGAGAATCTGAAGCTGTAGGTTCTACCGGCATTAGCTGCAGAAGACTTTGTAAACTTCAGTATATCAACTATTATCTACTACAAGATAATAAACCCTTTCCATATATTGTCACCCAGTACCTCTAAATATTCCAGTATTCTTTTAATAGCTTCCATTTCCCTTTTTTCAATTTGAATAATGTTGGATTTCGTTGGCTAATCTAGGATATAGCGAGCTATAGCGCTAAAAGATAGATGGAGCAAGCGCGAGCCTTGAGAATATGGAAATTGACTCTTTTAAAGGACTAAGCAAGCTAATAAAGGAAAACAAGCGGGAAAGATGAGAATAGAAAAACATTTAAAAACAATATAAACAGTTATAAAAACTATTTAAAACCTCACCTTTAAAGCATTAATTCTGTCGTTGAACAGTCTCGTTAGCCGAACTTTTGAGCTAGCTAAGGCGGATTGTGGAAATTGTGGAGTAATTTTAAGCTCATTCCGGAGCTCCTCGAAATCCTGGAAGATAAATTATATACTATATTGATACCAACGTTAAATTCTCGTTAGTGTTCGGCTCCGTTTCCAAATTCAAATAGAAAAAAAAACATGTTGATTGCCAAAGTTATACTGATAACCTTTAAATAACTCAAAACAATGTGAAGTGTTATGAGGTTTCAAAGATTTCAATATTTCCGGTCTTCCATTTATTTTTATATAACACCGCTGCTTCTCCGGATACTATACAGACTATATAAAGTATTTAATATTCCATATTCATTTATAGTCAGCGCCGAAAGTAATAATGGCGTGTCACTTGTGTATTTAAAGGATTTTTAACACTGTGCCTGCAGGCAAATTGCACGCGCGTACTTGTAAAGTACAATATTGAACGGAGAGTAACCGCCAGATGCTGGTGCGTTGCTCGCAAAAGGAGCTCAGACGAGCGTTGAATTCATTACACTCCATTATTACTCTTGGCGCTGACTATAGTACCCAATATTATTTTGAGAGTTTCGTTCCCAGTAGGGTTGAGAATGCGCCGGTTCGGGCGGCCAGTGATAAAAAATTTAGGCCCGCGCCGGCCCGTCAAATTCGCACCCCCGTGTTCCAGTACCTCCTGTAGAATGTGTGCTCTAGCCTGATGATTAAAGGTCTGTTTCAAGGTCTGTGAGAATTCCTCCATGGACAGCGAGAGAGCTGAACCGGAGGAGATGCAGAGACATAAGAGAAGGAGTAAGCTCATTTCTCATTACGCATTCCTCCTGGAAAAGAATAATAAATAAATTAGATGTTAACCAAATTTAAGAAAATGAACCAAGAATCAACTGGAAAAGAAAAGTTCGAAGTAACGTGAACAGAAGAATATATAGTTCATCTCAAGACCTAGGTTGCCAGCGCGGTATCAAGAGGGGGGGGGCTGTGTTATAAAAATGAATGTATATACTTTTGAAGAAAACGCACCCCGTCGACTGCTTTTACATTCATTTTTTATAACACGGCGCCCCGCTCGTGATACCGCGCTGGAAAACCTAGGTCTTGAGATAGACCTAGGTTTCCAGCGGTATTCCTTGTCTTTCCAGTTGAGATATGTATCCAGAAGATAATAGAAAACAGTAAAAGATTGAAACTTGTTCCTGAAGTTGAGAGATTATCAAATAGAAGTGGTGTTATTCTTCAGTTGTATAAAACGCTAAAAAGAATATTAACCAGTTTTGTAAAACACGCTGGGTTGTCCAAAAATATTCTTACCAAACACTTGCTTATCTCAAAAATTTGCTTTCCAGTGTTGTAAACTATTGTTCTAAGTTAAAGTTAGACTATTATTATAATAAGTTACTAAACTGTAAAAATAATTCTTCAAACTAACTAACAAACAACTTATTTTTACTATAATAGCATATATAATTCAAGTGTGATTAAAGAATAACGGAGTGTTGCTTGCGTATTTTAAGGAAATTTTGCGTATATTTTCGTTTTTCGAATACTTTCAGAGCCATTTTCAAAGAGATTCTTTTTTTAACACTCCATTATTACTCTTGAATCAGACTATAACCAGAAAGAAAAAGCTTTCATAAGCTTTTCGCATAAACAAATCGCTAGAAAACGAGAAAATTTCATCCATTTTGCAAGATTTATTTAAAATTTATACAATTTAGTCATTTAGAATTCTATGAATAGTGACATCACTCAGAAATAGAAGAATTTAGCAGAATATAATAAATAAAATGTAAAACATTTAAATATAATAAAGTACAAGTAGTTCTAATAAAGTTAATTTTACTATTACTTAATTGAAAAGTAAGTTTTATATCCTTGAACTATTATATCGAAAGTAATAGAATATAAATTATTAAACTTGTTGTTAGTATTTCTGAATTTACTTATTGTCAGCAAGTTTTTCGAGTAGTTACTCAAAGATAACTATAGCTTTAAACAGAGATTTATTTAAAACTTCAGCCAACAGAAAGTCTTAACTATAAAACTTTGAATGAAGTAAAACTCTTCGAGCATAAAATAGTTTATAGCTAAGGCTTTATATAATGTAGAAAGTCTATATAAAGTTATAAATCTCTTTGTGAAGTATATTTATATATTTACATAATAGTTGTATTTAGCTAGGTTGGAGTTATGGACTGCGTAATCTATAATGAGTAAGGGCACACGGCATTCGCAAGCTAGCGGGCTTGCAACCCCACATCATACACGGAGAGAGTCAATTTAGTAATATACATAATAGAGGGGGGATTTATGTTAATTAGTAAACATTATTTAAATATAAAAGGTTTAATAATAAGCTATATAATTAGTATGGCTAGAGAGTATTTTCATATTTGTAGTTTTTGCGAAAATATAAGAGGTTATCTCCAGCTTAGGAGCTTTTGAAAATGGAAAAACTTAAACTGTTAATTTTAACAAATGTGGTTTGTATCAAGAGCTATGCTTCCAGCGCAGTGTCTTCGAGAAACGCTGTAGATTAAATTAAATGTACTTTTGCAGAAAAGACACAAAATCTACCGATTTTCTATTCATAAATATATAACATCGCTTTCCTTCAGGATTCTGCGCTTGAAGCATTGCTGTTGATATAGACCATATTATTTGTCTAAGAATATATAATATAATATTACTAAATAATAAGACCAAAGTAAACGTATAAAAGTTCTTTCGAAGACAATAACTGAATAATGACAAGCAAATAACTTCAAATCATCAAAATATAACGTTTCCTCTTAGAAAAACTAATTTTCTCGACAATTCATTATTTTGGAATTGTCATTTATTTCCACTAGAAAGAGGCTCCGAGTGGGCGGGGCTCCACATCCGGCATGAGAAGCCGAAAACTAAATTCAACAAAATAGAACTTGTGCCCCCAAAATATTCAAATATTCTCTGCAAAAAGGGAGATGCGACGCGAAATTTGAGAATATTGATTAGCGAAAGTTGGAAAATAGTCAAAAACTGGGAATCCACGTTTCTATAACATAAATCATGTAAGGATTTAGTTTTCTTGGGATTGGGCCAAGCCCGGATTTGGCTCAGCTGGTTTAGGAGGAAACAGAACCGGGATACTCCACTCGACCGGAAACTGTTGCTTCGTTATATAGACTTCAATTATGATATCACCTTACTACAGAAGCCATACAATTGTGTTGTTCGTAAACACTCTTTCTCGCTATTGATAAACAAATTTAGAAATATAGTTAAATATCTTAATAAAATATGTTTTATTTTGGGCCAAACATATCAAGAAAGCATTTAAACTGTCAGTTTTAAGATTTGAAAGTTTAAGTTGCAATTACAAGGAAAATGCAGTTATTTTGCCAATTCTTGGTATTTCTTATGGTCTAAATTTTTGGGCCTGGTTCGATGTTCCTAAAGTTTAGGGGGTGGTCCGAACCAGCCCGTCAAATTCCTAGCCCCCGTCTTACTAGTCATCGATAGAGATACCCCAAAGTTCCTTGAACGTTGCCTGACTGAAAATACCGTTTGGTAAAATGAACTGGAAGTGTAAATAAACTAAAACTCATTTATTCTACTCCAATCCTTCTAGTTCTGCAGTTTTCGATATCTTGATGGGTGGGCTATGCCGCCGCTCTCACTATGTCAAATGAAATGACACTAAACAAATAAAAATCACTCGACAATCAAGAAATTAAACACATTTCCGTTTTTTCAATCAGTTTAATTAGTTAACAAATGGGGGATTTAGGTCTGATTTATTGGCATGGGCCGAATTTTAGCCAAGTGGATAGAGCAGCGGTCTCTGAATTCGTGAGAATCTGAGGCTGTGGGCTCCCTGTAGCTGCAGAAGGCTTGGGAAACCAGCAGCTTACTTATCGCATTTTTCATACTCCGAAGACTGAATGTTAGAAAGGAGCCATATCTGCTCAGAAGATTTTCCTAGGAAGAAGGATTTTATAAATCAGTCTTGGACCGAACATCCTATTCATTCTTATTACTATCAATGATCCATGTTATAGTCTCTTGCAAGAGCTATATTTCCAGTGTGCATCTGTGTTAGAAATAAGTGAAAGAAAAACGGTTTTATGCAAAAAGTCTTTTCAACAGTCTAAAACAATCCGGCTACTTATATAGCGTCTATAAATGGTTGAATATTTAATTGAAAGTATCGATTATTTGCTAATTGTAAGGAGGATATGGAATGCGGTCTTCTACATATTATAAGCGAATGATTACAGGAAGAAACTATAAAACTTATAGTTAGAACAAAATTAAGAGCCGTGTCGAGTTTTGACACGAAATGGCTGTTGTTTTGAGGAAAGGAAGTAAATCCCAGGGGAATTCAGGAAAATGAATGTTAACAAGGGAAACACAAGGCTTTGAAATTCTCCCTCGTAGCCCGCTTTCTAACCTGAGTCCACAATAATAGTGACTTTTTGACGCCATGTTGGGACCGATGAGAGGTAAGCTATAGACTCTGTGCTATCGGAAAGTACATTCGGAGGATTTTAAAATGTTCATTGCTAATAAGAAGAATTTATATGTACTTTCGGGCCATGTCTGATTCTCAGATATGGAATTGAAATGAATTTTCATAAAGTAACAACAAGAACTCCGCGTACTTTCTTAAAGGCACGGTACACTCAAAAATTTATTGTCAATGTTAATGTTCAAATCGAAAGAGCTAGTAATACTGAGTTGAAATATGAAGATCGAACTTTTTGAACGATATTTTAAAGCCGAGTCATGGAAGTTTTAAATTATAGTCACCCTGCGCTGAAGTGGAGTTAAATTAAAATGAATGTACTTTAAAAGAAAATGCTCCCAATCCACCGATTTTGTGCTCATTTTTATAGAAAACCGCTGCCTCTCAGAATTCTGAACTGGAAATCTGCAAATCGATAGGAAAAACGCTACATAAGTAGCCGGATTGTTTTAGACTGTTGAAAAGACTTTTTGCAGAAATTCCTTTATTCACTTATTTGTAACATCGCTGTTCTCCAGGATACTGAATGGAAATATATCTCCCGCAACAGACTATAGCATGGAAACATTGATAATAATAAGAATGTATAGGATTTTCTGTTCAAGACTGATTTATAAAATCCTTCTTTCTAGGATTTTCAAACAGCATTCAACCATAAAATAAAGAGAAGCATAGCGCCACCCTCTATCATATATACATTATTCAGTTATTATATAATATTCCAAGAACCCAATGAGACTGCAAAACTATCATAAATAATGTAAAGAATGACCTATAAGTTGCAGTGTTCTTACAGAAGTTATTTAAGTTATAGTTCTTACAAATTTAGCCAGTGGATAATCTCGAGCTCGATGGTTCGAATCCGCCCCGAAGAAAGAATTCTTGCAAATTTCTGATCTGTCGCCACCATTCCCCAGGTGCAGTGCAATCAATGGAGACCTGGCTCCCTATGGTCCGTTCGTCCCACTTCATCCTCCAAATATATGTGATCTCGTGTTTCGTAAAATATGAATAAATAAAACAGAGCTAGACTCTAAGTACCGTTTGTAGTTAAGTTTTTAAATTCAAAAGTGCAATTTTACTCGAACAAAAACACTGTTGTTAGCACGTTATCGCTGCAAGTTAAGCAAGGCGTCTTCAGTCTAGGTATTTGCATAGACTATAACTTCTATCCTATAGATTAAAAACAACATTGTTATTAGTTGAAAGGTAGTCCATTTCGTGTGAAATATACTTATTTGATAGAAACAAAATTATTTTCCCAAGCATGTTTGCATGGAATCTACCAGGGTGCAGATTCAAAGTATGTTAGGAACTAGAACACGTTTGAAATAGGGATCGGATAAAGGTTATGTCTGGAAACGGTCTTTTCTGGAAAGGATTTGATTCCAAGCATCGGGACTTTTATCTCTAATCATAAGACATTTTTGAATCAATGGTTCGGTGTGTTGTTTTACACTACAATAGTAATAGTTGTTAAAAAACCTATCAACACGTTTATTCGTAAAAATCGAATAAAGTTTAGATTTTTCGGGAGTGTTTAGGATCATTTGGCCTTGTCATGATCTAATTGTTTGAAATCACTCCAGGCTATTACAAACATCGATGATTTTCTCAGTGAATAGAATATACTAACATTTCAATTTATGTTTTTCAAACTTCCATGTAGGGTTAGTTCAGTCCAGCACAAACTATCCAGCGGGCCGGCCCTCCTTGGACCCGGGCGAGCTCGGCCCGGGCCCAATATTTGGGCGGACCCTCCATGTAACCGCTCAACCGCGCTAACCCCTGGTATCCCCAATAACCGCTACATAAAAAAGATTATTAAAATTATTTTTTGTATTTCTAAATTCCTATTATGGTATTTTGGGTCCCCCCTGTGAAAATCAGCTCATCCGGTTCATCCGGACCCGAGCTACGGTAGCTCGAAAACCCGAACTTCTTGGTAATGGACGAACGAAAAGATATTCTTTGGCAAAAACACAACATCTAGAAATTAGTACAACCTACATATATCGATAAGTAATGCTTCCTAGAAAATATTTTTTATTTATTGATTTTTACACTCAGGGGGACCAGGTTTAATGGTCTGGTTCAGCAGAACCATTTGACAAATATGTATTTTAGAGTTGTGAAAGGACTTTTCCGAAAAGAGACCGGAGTCCCATTGATTTTAATCTAACACCTCATCTGCAGGATACTGCGCGGGTAACTTGGCCATTGATACAGACTATTTAATGTCCGAAGCACTCAAACTGACCTTTTCCCCCTCGTACAATAAAATTATAGAATGTGATCTTGCGATTATGGGAATAAATATTTGATTTTATTTGCACTAAAACTGTCCCCTCTTCTTCGCATAATCTACACCACATATCACGTCTCTAGATTACACTTTATATAAAATTAAATAAAGTTCATTATAAACAAAAATTCTCTTTAAAAGTCACGAGTTCTATTGAATCCTTATGTTTTGAATGGTTTTAGATTTCTCCTAGTTCCCCACTGAATTTCTTCAATTTCAATAATCTTTTTCTTAATTAACGGAAACCTCACACAATAATCTGAAAAAGAAACCCTCAGTTCTAATATTCAGTCAGGTAGGCCAAACACTCAGTCAAACGAAGCTTGTTAAGACTTAAGCTCATTTTTATTTTAAATTTTTTTTATTTTATTTTTATTTTTTTTAATTATTTATTGACCTGTAATCGCACGTATCACACAAATAATTGGAGATTTCTTCGGCGCAGGGTTGCGGCACATCTTT
>JAQGAV010003904.1:0-11392 GCA_034691345.1 Phasmarhabditis papillosa | reverse complement strand
TGTACTGTAGAATTTAGAGGGAGCGCGGAAATTGAAAGAAAATGTACAAGTAACCGGTATAGTTGTGCGCTCGCCTTATAATAAATAGACCTTTAAACTACATGAGATTTGTCTGTAGACTATATTTTGGTTATTAATTATGAAAGAAAGTAGATAAACTAACCCATATTGATCATAATGCATAACACTGCCATAATCATATAATTGGTTAAAGTTATTATTTTCTTGTGGAGTTAACTTTAAGTAATTAGGATAGTATTGTTGCTGAAAGGTTCAAATATAAAACCATATCAAATTTATATTTTCTCTCTTTATTAAAAAGTTAATTTGTACTATATTATAATAATTTTATTAACCTTTTAACTAAAATCTTTTTATTAAACCTACCGGTATATTATCATAATTAACTAATAAGCTAGAGTCTCTGTCAAATCTGTTTTGTGTATGAAAGAAACCAAGTGTGTGTCCTATTTCATGGATTGTTATGGGAACCTAAACAGTTCTTTGTAAATGTTCTAATTGCAGATATTTTTAATAGCCAACGCATTTTTTTCATTTACTTCCTGTGAGGTCTTCTTTTTTGGAGCATTCAGCTGCTCATTTGCTTTGAGGGTGGTCTAACCTGTTCACAGCCAGATCCAATGGACACTCCTTGTTGTCCTCCATTTAAAGGCCTACCAACACCAGCATAACAGCCCTGTCCCGCGAAGAAATATAATCTAAAATATGAGCTCATGATTAGTGTTAACATGATAATATTAAGAGTTCTTAGAGAACGGTTGACCTGAAATTTGTTTTGCTGTGTAACTGATTAAACCTCCCAAGATGAATACTATTTTTACATTTTGGACCACCCACGAACTAACTTGTCGGTAGCTGAAGGATTGCTACTGAATCGTATACATGTGGTGGTCTGCCAGAAGGTTATTGCCTTTGAAATAGCCACCTGTGCGGTACTTGCTGCAAAATTTACTATATTAACATTTATAATATAGGTGGTCACTTTAAATTAACTAAATATAATTTCGTATATAGGATACATTCATAGATAAAATATTCGGAAAACACGTTCAGTTTTGGTAAAGCAATTTCGAATAGAAAAATATATAGTTAACACAAGCAGCTTTTGTATTTAAAAGAATATAATAATAACGATATAAATATACTAACTAATGGTAGAATCTAGTTGGTATGCAATAGGCATACTCCATAGAGAGGGTGCGCCGTACATGGTATAGGTTTGTCTTCTTTTTCTATTTCCGCGATACAACATATTCTGAGTTTGTTGACTAAATAATAATAATAATAATAATATTTGTAATATTATTTGTGTTCATAATAACATTTTAAAGTGTACTCTTTTAATCACGGCCTAATCAATATGTCAGGCTGGATAATACTACCCCTTTTACATCGTTTTTTGTGTGTTTGAGACCACCTAGTTAATTAACTCACGTGGAGAGCACAATATCTCCCTCGAAGAAATCTTCGGAGGTTCCATATATCTGATTCACATCGAGGAAGTTATCACCCCACGGAAGAAAGCGTGCTGGACGACGGCTAACATACTATAATGCTCTAATAGTTGGAAAATGTTCGAGCCTTTTAAAAGCCTAGCCCACCCAAATGAGTAACTCGAGCAGTTCTTTAAAAGATAATTGTACTTATTTCCCCCAGGTGGTCTAATTAATTAAACCTACTCTTAGAGCACTATTAATGTATCCTCTAGCCTGTTGAGTTATTGGATTTGTTAGTGAAGCGGCCACTTGTTTCTTAGCATAGCTTAAAGTGGATATATCAGCCCCAGTGAATACCTAAAATAATATTTATATTATAGTTAAAATAATGTAATATTAGATTAAAACGAACCCGGCTGACTTCATTTCGAAGATCGAGTCTAGCGATCGAAAGGGCCTCTCCTGTTACTAAAATAGAATCTTATTACTATATTTATTAAAATATAATATTAAGATATCTAAATCCAATATAATGTCATGTATATATAATGTAGCAATTGTTGTTTATTATAAAATAACTATTTTATTTATTCTTTTTAATCCTACGTCTATCTGTATATCCTGAGTACTGTTGTAGGTTGTTTGGTAGTCTTTCTACAGTCGCAAGTACATTCTGAACCTGGCCAAGAATCTGACGAGTTGCTCTAATGGATAGGTTTATTAATAATATATATATTTGTATTATTAATTATAATTATTATATAGATTACAATTATTTTCAGTATTAATTAAACTAATATAATAATATAACTTTGAAGTGTGTTTAAGCTAGGTCAAATGACTATGAGATATAGATGAGCCTGTTATTTTGTACAAGTTAATTCATTTCATTTGCTAACTTTTTATATAAAAACTCACCGAGACTGAACGTTATTGACTAGAAACAATATTATAAGAAGAATGTTTGTTATATAGGGACATTTGGACGGCATAGCCTTATTGGGAGCCCTTTTACAAGACCTCACACAGTGAAAATGAGGAAATTCATAAAAAATACACTTTTATAGGGAATAAAACAGGAAAACAAGCCCGATGTGCATTGTAAACAAAATTATTGTTATTCCATCAGACAAACTAACTGAATTATGCAAAAATAAATACATATTAATGCTAATACAAAAATGCTGTAGTTCTGACTTAGTTGACCGAAAACTGACCACCCGGTAGGGACCAACATCTACGAATATGGCGGATAGTTGCGAGTAAAAACAAAATTTAAGTTAACTTTGTATTTACTTATCTGAGTACATTTCCACCGGGCCCTCTAGAATAAGACATTTGTAGAATTAGGTCTATATTTTATATTATACTTTTCTTTAAAATAATATTTTTATTCTCAATATTTAAATATATAAAAATATATAAACATATAATAGTAATAGTAATAATTGTTCATTTCATAACACATAGTTTTAATATATTACCATCATCTTCAGTCATTTATCTTTCTAAGTCTTGTATGTTCGAAGAACCTCAACATTAAAGCTCTGCTTTTATTCAATACATACAAACTTTTTATTTTGTTTTCTTTTTGGACCACCCGGGTTGATAATTGTGTGAGGTCTTTCCCGTTTTCCGTCTGTCGGGTCCTAGAAGGCGCTCTATTATAAATCTTTGTATAAAGAAAAATGACCGACAAGGCCTCTTCTCAAAAGAGAACATGTTTTATAGACTTTAGAGAAGAGAATTATTTCAAGTCTCTTACATGTACTTTCCTTATTATATTTAATATATTAGATATTTATGTTTTTAGATGACCCATCATTATACATATAGAAGTCATTCGGTCCCCCTACCTCTACACTACGTTTACAGAGCAGTAGGTCAAACAATTAAATATATATTATTAATAGATTGCTAAATTATAAATTTGTCTTCCAATATAAGAAGTTTGTGTCGTGATAAAGTATACTCTATTATTTAGAACTTGTATACACCACCTTCTGTTCGTTTGCATAATGCATACAGACCGCGAGCCCTCTATCCCGATATATCCACTATGATATTCGGAGGATCACACGGTGAGCTAACCTGGACCACACATAAACAAAATCCAAGATGGAAAGATTAGTTCACTTATTTTATATATTGATATTAACTCAATAGTATTTTGATCTAAATGGCAGGGTAACTCTTATTGAAACTCTTATGGATCATTTACACTGTTTTTTCTTTTGAAATTCTTGATTAGCAATGGAGCGCGAACATCTTAAATGGCCGGGGATTCGTCGGTAAAATCTGGGAAATTCAGTCTATAACTTTGAATCCAATCCTGCTGAAACTCTACTAATTTGACAGACATTGGGACCACCCTGGCGGAAATTCCCATCTTCTGAATAAATAAACAATTTATTATATTCTACAAGACCAGACGATAAACCACCGACTTTTTATGGCAGAAAGCTAAACATTCTCAGTTTTAACTAAATGTAATTTAAAAGCAGAAGACCACCTTATAGATATATTTTTAAAATTAAACAAATATATTTAAAAATAAAATTGTTTTAGTTGGAGAAAATGTCAGAGCAGGCAACATAAGCTTTCATACATCTCTCAAACTGACAAATTTTCTTTAGAAAAAAAACAAAAAAGTTTGTCTGACCTCATTGCAATAGAGTAAACAATATCTCTTTGTCAAAACGATTTATTGCTTTTACTTTAATTGATTAATATTAATAATAATAACTTTATTATTATTATTATTATTATTATTGTTAGTTTGAACAAACATTAGATCTTTGCATCTTTAAAGTACGAAGCCGCAGGGCATGTCTAGATCAAAGCTTAAACGTCGTGTGCAAGCAAAACCACTTTAAAGAAAATGCACCAAAATTGTTTTTGTGAATCATTAGCTGAATTTATTGACAATTGACAAAATTGTAAAACTATTTTGAATAATTAGTTTATTTTAAATAATTGTGTAAGTTAAATAAATCTAGCTTATTTTCCTATTTAAGAAGGTAATCTCAGAACCCTTAACTAAACTAGAAATAACAGCGTCTATAGCTCTAAGAAAATAAAATAGAATAATTTACTATAATAATTAGTATCAAACAAACTTATGATTGTTTATTATATAAATAATTACTTTTACAATAGTTTACATTCTGTGAATCTTTTGTGATTGTGAGCAACTTCAAAACAAACCATTACATTTTGCAGTTTATTATTCAAAAATCAACTTTTATTGCCGTTGTTAGCTTTGAATAGTTTGTTTTTATAAACTTTTTTTAGGTTTTATCTTTCTGTTTTGTTATTATTCTAGATATATTAATATATAAGTTTATTATAATTCTTTAGTTAATAATGAAAACTGATAGTATTCCTAGTAAATATGTACTCCTTTCACAGTTATTTGTTTATTCGGGAGCAACTGGTAAGTCAATTGGGGTGATACAAAAAGTCAGTGTTTTTAATTTGGGTGGTCTTTTAAAAATGCATACGTGAGACTTACTCCCAGTTTTACATCTAAAACATGTAGAATTCGTTTCCAAACCCAGACTGCATCATGCCTGCCTACTTGATGCGCCATTTTAATGAAGGCAACTTGTGGAGTAAGGCAGGCGCACATCAGTCTATATGTTAGAAAAGACTATAATATATCAGTGACATAGAAGTTACACTTATTAATAGTGGTTTAATAATAAAATATAATAAGTATATGTTAACTCACAAGCAATAAGTGCCCTATCGATAAACTAACACCGCTATCACGGACTGCTGATATTTGGCTCCCATTTGTATTAGAGCGCGTTTACCGCCATAGTGAAACCATATAAATGGGTGCGAGAGCGGCGCTTGGGCGCCCAGAATCATACTGGCTAATTCAGGCTTATAGTTAGTATAATATTTATGAGAAAACTAAACAATATGTGAACAAATTAGATTGTTTCGTCCTGAATTGTACGTGAGAAAAGGTTTGAATATGTAGAGTCGCGCTCTAATGCTAATGTGTCGGAGGAAAATGTCCGTAAACCGCCAAATGTCACTAAACCTGCTATCTCTTCTTGCCTACCGTAACCCGTTGTGATTCATATTATTTAGCACCGCGGCCGTATTTATTGTGCCCGCTGGCAGCACTAAAATTAGTTGTTGTCCCATCTGCTAATGACATATTTTAAATGTAACAACATATGTGGCGAAATGATATTCTCTCTTCTTCTGTGCTAAAAGTCTTTCTTGCGAATTTGCCCTCCCGACCACCCTCCATCATTAAACCGTTCTCTACTTGGGAGGTTCAAATCACAGCCGATTTTACTGTAGACCTCCCGCAAAGTTAATTCGCAAAGCTGCTTCGATTTCGACTCTTTGACGCAATGGACACCGATTGTGAGTTTGTCGCTAGTCCATTTCCACATTAATTTACCAGGAGGTCCGGAAAAAAGATTATAACAGGCAATGAAATGTTTTATTTTACTCTACGTTTTATTCGCAGCTACGTATGTGAGTATGTTGTCTCTAAACTAAAGTTCCTTTTATTTTAAAATAATCATAAAAAAGTAAATACTTAAATTAAATACATTTAAAAACAAAACAAGTCATTCAATTTAAACTTTTTTGACACTTTAACTCACTTTGTTGGACTATTTAATACGTAAGTAGGTTAGGGAGCAACATGTTCACTTCTGCATCAGTTTTGATATTCTTCGTGTGCTTTTTACCTTTTTCTTCTCGGAACAAACAACTCGGCAATTAACATTGCTCTTTGTAGCTTACTTTATTGTGTATTAATAGTCGTTTCTAGGAATTAATGTAAAAGAGTAACGAACAGCCCAAAATCAGCCACCTTTACTCCCTATATTCTTAGTGGGAAGTCTGTTTTCTAATTGGGAGGTCTTTTATTCTAACCAAAGTTGTTAAATATGAACCTAGAAATATCAGTTATTGGTGAGTTTTTACGCCTAACTTGGCATTTAGATGCACTAAGGATTGGTTAAATTATAATATAAAGAACAAATAAAATACTCATTTAAAAGAGTTTTTTATTCTTTATAGTTTATTATAAATAGTTAACATGTAAGCTATCACGACTATTTGCTTGAAAATTTAAGAAATCTCAGCTAAATAAACTGCTTTTTTGTCGTTTGGTAGAAAAGTCAAAGTTCAAGCAAGTAAATAACGAAATTACCATCATTTTAGTGGACTTTTTAATCTTTGTTCGTCCAAATTATAACCCGAGTTAGCTTTGTTGGCCACCGCAGAGAAAAGGAAAGATTCTGCGGAACAAAGGAACTGCGCTCCACTTATAGATCACCAACGACTAAAAGAGTTTTGTTTTTTTGAGCTTCTGGATAGAAATGTCTTGCGCTATTAATCATTTGTGAGTTCTTCCAGTGCAGTTTTCATATGTGAAACTTTCTTCTATAGGATAGTCTTCTCTAGAAAGATTATTATATATTTATAGTCTTTTCTTAGTTTGTGGTCCTGTCGTTAAACTTCTTCACGGTGGTCTTCTGAACGAGCAGACATAAGCTAGATAAATAGTGCTAACTTTTATAATGTATTGAGAATGCACTTCCTGGACCACCCATGGTGAGAATGCAAAGTTTCCAAAAATCTACATTCTTTTTTGTAACCGCGCTGCAAATAGGGTAAAAGTCAGAATAGACACTTCCTCACTTCGCCCACCATGAAAGCGCAATTATTTGGCCACCGCAAAGTTAAATAACTGAAGGACCTCCAAAATAAAAAGCCACAAATTCATCCATCACGACGGCGGTGATGATTTCGCATTTTCATGGTAGGCGATATTTATATATTACATTTTTTTCCAACAAGTATGGTTTAAAATATGATGATAAACACAAAATGCAGTTTAAAAAAACAAAGTTGACTGATTTCTCGTCATTTACCACTTAAGAGAGTCTTGAGGGACCGCCCGGCCAGTTTAAACACCATAGTTTGCCAGTAAATACTCTATTTTATATGGTATTTGAACCTAAAACAACATCGTTCTTAAATTTTAATATATTATTAAATAAGTTATCTTTGAACTATAATAAACATAGCTAACTTAATAATAATAACTTAAACTATAAAAAGAAACATTCATTCCGCTTTGATGAACAATGAGGGCTCTTCCTAGCATTTAGTATTATGGTAAACACAACACGGAATAGAAATACTGCTGCATACCCTTTTGCAACTATGGGTAGTCGAACACACATCTTCTATTTCAGGACTAACATACCTGTTCTATAGTTGGTGGCTAAAGCTTATGCAAGGGTATACGGTCGAACTGCAAATTTTATTGTAGCGCGGCCGATAAATGACGCGCGAAAACGCGAACAAGTCAATGATGTAATGTGCAACATAACATCCAACTTATTTTTCATTAACAATCAATTTAAATTAGTTAACATAACTATTTTGCGAATTTTAAATTGAGCACTCAGGCCTTTAAATTGCATATCGTTTGTACACCGAGCTAAAGTATCGCTTAAAATGTCTAACTTTATCCGTACCTTCTTGGCTTCCGTAGCAACTTTTTCAAGCCGCCTCATTCATTTTTCTTTGTTGGCGATAGCAAACGTTTGGACTGTAATTTGTAAAGATTAAATATTTGCTTGTAAGCAGTCCCTCTTAATGTAAGTGCCGAACTGGGTTTAGCAGGCGTAGATATCGTATTTGCGTCGGTTAAAATAGCCATAAAATGACAAATTGTCTTGAGGGTGTAATACGATAATTGAGCATTGTCTGCAAGTTTTTAATATTAATTCCTTATATTTTTACAAAGTTAAATAGCTTAAATAGCGAATAAGACTGCACAAGCAGTCTAGTCCAGAATAATGTCTAATGTTAATGGTAAGTTGTTATTTAAACTAGACTTAGAAATACAGTATTATACAGATTTGTTGCTCCTCTAGAGTATTCAATTGAAATTATTATTAATTTTCTGCTGAAATCAGTTTATAGATTCTATTTAGTATAAAACATCTTTCCAGATAAAAAAACTTATAACAATAATATACTAAAAAACAGTTCTTATAAAGTGATATTAAATCCCCCCTTTTTAATATTCTAAAACCCATTGTGAGCATAAAAATAACTATGTTTTCTGCTATACAAAAAGTATTTTAAGTGCTGAAAATGACAATTTACTCTGTATTGTGGCAGCTTTTTATGAAAAGCCCGCTCTAATGCCAAAACATGCTGTTTGCGCGAGATTTAAACCGCGGTAAGTTAGTCAAATCAATTGTTTTTTAAATAATAATAATAATAATAATAATAATAGTTTATTTTTCCGAAAGTACAATTAAACGAAATGTAAGATCACAGTATATTACTATTGAGTTAAACTTTGTACTTGTACTTTCGGGGAGGAATGTGGTTCAGTTCTATATTGCATTGGCAGTTGAATAGTTAGTAAGAAGAAACCCAGAATATATAAGACAAGTAATAGAAAGAAACATATTTACTTTGGTAGATATACATAAGAGAAACAATAAGTTAGGTCTAGTAAGCACCAATAATAAAACATAACTTAAGATGAAGTAAGTGAAGATAAGATAGAATAAACTGAGCCGTGCTTCTGGGACTGTGGTTTGGTGTGGTGAGTTAGGTTAGACGGTACTGACTAGTGGTTCATGGCTGGCATGCATATCAGTTGAGGGAAGATTGCATGCATAGTGAACCGTTTGTGGTATACTTGTAGGCAGGAGTATACAAGTTTCCAATGTATAAGATCTATCAGAGTTAGTTATTAATTGGTATATAAAAAGTATTAAAGTATTTATTGACCTGTAATCGCACGTATCACACAAATAATTGGAGATGTCTTCGGCGCAGGGTTGCGGCACATCTTTCCGGAATCTTCTGAGCAGAGACGGCTCTTTTCTAACATTCAGTCTTCGGGCGAACGAAACATGGGAGAAATAATCTGCTAGTTTCCCAAGCCTTCTGCAGCTACGGGGAGTTGAACCCACAGCCTCAGATCCTCTCGGATTCAGAGACCGCTGCTCTAACCACTAACCACTAGGTATATAAATATCATAATAATAATAATAATAATAATAATAATAATAATAATAATAAAAATAATATAGTCTCAAACTTTACATAGTCTATCTATACATTCATATCGGAAGTAGTAGCTCCGCTGCTACGCTATTAGTAATCCTTTCACACGATTGCACATATTGTTAGTTGATGTAAAATGCATAAACATTTTTAAAGCGGATTTGATGTTTCCAAAAATAGTTTCTAAACGAACTCTGGTTATAGACTATCTTTATTTGTCACATCTGCCATCAATGACTCACGTCAGCCAGTTTCGCAATTTATTGTGTGTTCAATGTGTTCAACCGATGATGAAAATCATTCAAAGAACACAAAAACATCCAGGCGATCGGTTGCTAGAAAAAATCAGTTAATAAGAGTTTGTCAATGCATTAAATAAAACAAAGGAAGCGCAGACAGAAATAATAGTTTTCTACCAAACCCAATTGTGTACGGAGTAAACACCAGAGTAAAGTGTTTAAATTAGTTCGGCAAATTTCTCGAGTTCTCTGAGCAGACGTTCTATAATGTAGTCAATAGGTTACACATAGATCTATGTTCACTTTTATCGTTCTGCACTTTCAAACCACACGAAATAACACAAACAACACGAAAACAGGACTTTGGTTTCGAACAATAATAGTCAACGTTCCTTTCATAAGTCTAGATTTAGCCCCACAGAATAAATAACTTAACCATAGTTCATTTTGAGGAGCCTTTATAAGGATATGGAGATCACCACTTCTACACTAACTCATATCAGCATGCAGTTTTCTATTCTAGTTATTGTTCTCGTCTTGGGTGGTGGGTTTATACATTTTGTATTATTACTATGTAATAGGTCAGCTCAGTTTACATTCTGAGAAAATAAAGTTGAGACGACGGAATCTACCGAAGTGTAAAATCCATTTGTTTTTATGTATCCGGCTTGTTCTACACAAATTATTATTTGAGTTTTCCACAGTAGGGAAAACGCTACAGACATTTAATTTGAAGTTAGCAGTCTATTCCAATCCGTAGAGTTTAAAAAATGAATTTGTGGCAAACTATATAAATAGGATAAGCAAAACTTACAAAAAGTATTACAGTCAACTGTGGAATTCTGAAGAAGCGTGGTGCTGAAAGTGATCAAACTGTCGGAAAATGCCACTACTCTGTATGTTTTTGTTGTTGAATTTAAAAATTTAAATTTGTTACATAAACTGAAGAAAATAGCCAGAAGAACAATATGCATACTGTTTTTCAGGCATAAATATATTTGCAACCAATCCAGAAATTCTTGGGGTTTAATCTCTGCGGGTTGTGCAAGAACAAACTACAGCTTTGTTCAAATTATACTTATAATTCATATATCCTAATAATATATCACATTTTTTCACCGACGAGTTTTCTTGCTAATAGTAATAATCAATATCACCTATTACAATAATCGCTATGTATTTTTAGGACGGTACAGTAACCTCTAATGGATGGAGTTCCGAAGCTACTCCTGAGCAGAAACTGAATGTCGCAGATTGGAAGGCCCATATGGAGACCTGGCAGAAGGAATATGACGCCTTTGTAGGTCTTGAGTTGTATTGCGACAAGCACTGCAAAGTTTTCCAATATTTACACATTTTTATTATTTTGGGTTTGAATAGAGCTTTATATAAGGAAATGATGATCTAACATAGCTTTCAAATCTATTTTTGAAACAATAGCGAGGGTCCTAAATGGTTTCTTCATTTCAACTTTTTAAAACAACACTTGCCAGCAGCGTTATCTGGTTGGTAATCTCAATTTTTTTTTTTAGATGAACACAGTGGTTCCTGACGATCAAGGATACAAATCTACGGACGGTGCACCCGCAATGCCAATGGTTAGTTACATAAGAGAAG
>JAQGAV010003903.1:0-11393 GCA_034691345.1 Phasmarhabditis papillosa | reverse complement strand
CCTGCCAAGACTTTGTGCAGGTAACAGCGCACCTATCCTAAAACCTGTATTGAGGTTATACGCACCTTATTTAATAACAAATATATGTAAAATCATCTAAATAATATTAAAAAAATCGTTTTACTAATTTTTGGTGAATATTTATTTTCCACTCCCGCGAACACTTCGGCAACGGCGCTGCCGGTCTAGGTTTTGAAACGCACTATAGTTTTCAATTTTTACTATAATACTAATATATATTTTCAAAACCTTCTGAATTTTCCAATTTCTCATTTTTGAAGGTAAAATATTAAGGCTAAGAGTTTTTAAAGAGACTATATATATAATATTGTTCCTACCATTGTGTTAATTGTTTTTCCATCAGAAGGACTCTGATGAGGTCCATGTGTTCCAGTGAACATAAGATCTATATATAGAATAAGACGTATCACAACAACCATAAGTATGGCTATCATTAAATGTAGATGTAACATATTACGGAACACACGCAGTCTCCTAAATTAACAAATATTAAATAATTACTGCGTCATTGAGTAGTACCCTACGTTTATGCGTAACTTAACGGTTTATCATATTATTTGCTAATAAGCTCTGCTATGCTATACTGGTATATGAATATTATTGCATGTTATTGAGACTAGCTGTATGTCCTATTAAACATTCCATATTTAACAAATAGACCTACCGGAAATAAGTAAAAATGAATATAGACACGCATAGGCATACGAGTGAGAGGCCCAGTCCGACAAACTCAAGTTTACGGGCATTTTTAGCGACTTCCTGTGCGATCTGTAATAAAATATAGTAAATGTAATAAATATATAAGTATATAAAGTGAGACACGGGCATTCTTACTCTTTTGAAGCTGTATTGAGCATAAGCGCGTTTAACTAAGGGCGCCACACATCCCGCTAACCTCAGCATGTTAAAAAACCATTTTGGCAACAAAATAACATGCTGAATACGGCCTCTGAGAGCAAGAATCAATATGTTATATGGGGGGTCTGTGAATGTGGGAGGTCTACTGGAGAGTTTACAACAACATAAGGAGTTCTTGTGTTGATGGGTGGTCCCACTGGGAAAGGTGGCTTCTGATTTTAATATTGATAAAATAGTTAAAACCATCTCTCCCTGTGGATATTGAGTGAGAGTGTAGATATTAACTAAACTCTTTGTTAGATATTTGTGAATTAAGATAGAGTGAGCAAAGATATAGTTAATAGACGGACGTATCTTTATTATTTAAGCTAAAACATTTTATTTATTTATAAATAAATAGATTATAATTTTAAACTTAATTCACCGTCTACCTAGTATACAGTCCCTTGCAATAGTTATCTACCTACGCGGTATGCCAATATTAGCGGTGGCTCTTAAAATAAACGGTGGATACCGCCCTAGAAGAATACTACTTGTAAAGGACTATAAAATATTGTTAGTGATAAAGAAGAAGTTGTTAGTGTATTTGGCCATATTAAATAATTATAAATACATTCTGTCTTCAAACCTAGGTTCCGCGCGCAGTATATCGTAAGGGCGCAGGTGCGTAATTTTATGCACGGAATTTGTCTCAGTGAAGAGGCTATTTAAAGAAAAACTTTTTTTGCGCCCGCGCCTTAATGAAAAACAGGGCGCGGAGTATAGGTTTGAAGACAGACTGTAGAATAAGAATAAAGTGCGAACCCCAAGAGATACATTATTGAGCTTGTTCATAATGTATATAACCTCCTCTGTGTAACACATGCTGTAATTCGTCCATCCTGTTAATGTTCCAAGATCCTGATCATTTCGACCTAGCCAATGGCCCGACCAATGACAGTGCTTCGTTATGTTTTCTGTGAAAATAATACATACATTCCGCTACTACCGAGCCCCGACCGCCCAATTAGTTATATATTTTAAATAATAAAAGTATACTAATAAGATAGACCTTTCAGTCAAATTTAATGTTTTCTTTTTTTGATTAGACTATTTATATAGAGAAAATAGAGATAGAGAGGAAGTATCATGCAAGACCACCATGCTAGCTAACAAATACCATCATGCTCAGAACTGTTAATTTATGACCTCCGCGGAGAAATTGTTTTCGTGATAATTGTGGTAAAATGTATGCTGGTGTAAGCAATCGAAACATGCATTTACATCTAAACATTTTAAAAATACTTATAAAGTATTAATAAAATGCCTACTAAATAGTCTGTTTCAAAGCATAGACTGCAACGCGTCGGCCTTACTCGATGCGCGATATTGCAAAGTTTTGCCTTCAAAAAAGTTCTGAACTACCTAATTATCCATTTTTTGAACGCAACATTTTGCATCACTGCGCATCGAGTTAGACGGACGCGATGCAGTCTTTTAAACAGACTATATATTGGTAAGGATGGCAGTAACAAGCAAGCAATGCAATTGAGGGTGCGGTGTTGTATAACTCTGCGTACTTTAACATCTTCGAAGTTGATTTTGAAGCAGCTGGTGAAATTGGTCCACCCCCATGGATTCTCGTACACTCCGCTATGCTTTCCAGCCCATCGACCCGTATCGTCGCAGAATTTTTCAATCAATCCTAAACTCTTATTAATATAAACCTGAAAGAAGTATTACTACAAAAATATAAGTTTACAAAAAGAACTGCTAAACTACTAATTAGCATATCACTTATATAAATAGACTACTTCTATAAAACAAGCACTATTTAAATATATCTCATTATTAGTTAATAACAAAAAGAAAAGTAAAGAATATCCTATTTCCGAACTTTTTTAAATATATATTTGTAAAGTATCTATAGTCGATTCCAAGAACAAAGAGGCCGTGTTAAGAAATCTATTTTTATATGAGCCTGTTTTGCCAGCAGAACGCGAGCAATCTGCGAATGCTTTAAGGCCACCGTTGCAGTTGCCAGGACGGCGCTCGAACTTTGCCGACAGGTGCCGAAAAAAAAAAAAAAAGGAGAAAATTGAAATATACGCAGGGACCACGGCCTCTTTACTCTTGGAAAATACTATATTTTATTTTGCAGCAAAATATGGTACTGTCTGGCTTTGTTAAAGTAGACAAGCTTAAAGAGCATTTGAGAAATGTTGTCCGATCCAAGAGTAATAATGGAGTTCAAAAACAATCTCTCTGAAAATGCTCTAAAAGTTTTGTAAATGAGAAGACACAAAACTAACCAAAAATGAGCATGTAACACTACATATTATTACCCTTAAATATGTTATTTATACTCTTTTATAAGCGAAAGATAGTTCGATAATGGGATAATCCCAAAAGTAAAAAGTAATAATTAATTACTGTTTCCGCTAAAAATCATTCGAAATTGACAAAGTTGAATTAATATAAAAGTAATTCTCGTGCATTTATTGGACATGCGAGGCTGAACGTTTTAAACGAAGCAAGGGGAGAACATAAGCTATTTGGGAGGTGGAAACTGAATATAACAAAGATTTAACCAAATTGTAACGTATAATAAAATAATAATAATGCTGCTTTACTTACTTGAGGGATCTAGTCCCTTTAACGGTGGGCACGGTAAAACAATACTAGTATTCGCTGGGGTGGGCGGCCAACATAAAACTGTATCATAGGTGGCATTGCACCACAAACCCTCATAATCTAAATTAATTTATTGAAATATAAACTGTAAACACATTTTGTAATCTTACATCGTTCTATAAATATATAATAATCTTTTAATATAGTTTACATGTTATTTAAAAATAGAATATTACAAACAATTTAGAAAACAGTTAATTAAATGCTTACTTGGTGCCGGGTCGATAGGAATACCTTGCTCAGCGAGCATCTTCTCGCAAACCTAAATAATATGATATTACTCATACAACAACTATTCGCTCTGTGTGATCTATTATAGTTAATGGGCGGTCTGAGAAATGTTGTATATTATTTACAAGTGTGGTCTACTTACATCCATGGTTACTGCTACGTTGTTGTTCGGCAGACTATAGTTCCACGGGACGCTCGACGCGTCCATTTTGACCAATCTAAAACAGAACTATACTAAATGAAAGAATTTTAAATTTAAACAACAACTTTTTAAAAATATTAACAAAACTGTTGGCTATATAACATAAGTTATTCATTTATTTTACATGAAAGCATTTCAATCAGGCCGATACGGCCAACTCTATTGTACAATATAATCAAAGTATGTCGCAAACCTATATATAAAATAAATGATATAAACAAAATATATTCTCTAAATATATTTTAGATAATAGTTTTTAAATATTGAAGTGCTGCTCTATTTTTCTAACTAATCCTTTAGCTCCACCTACTATCAACGCACCTAATTTCGCCTAAAGCCATTTACAAAAATAATCAATTTTATTATTAATAATAAACTTTAAATATGATTAGAACTAATTATATTTAGACCAGAATGAGTAAATATTACACTTCCTGTACTGTTTAAGCTCATTTTTTGGGAACCTTCAAATGCTTTAGAGTAAGTTAACTTATAGTTAAGTATTATAAAGCTAATCGGTATCAAGAGATAGATTTACATAGCAGTATCCTCAAAAGAAATGGTACTAAATTAAAATAAATATACTTTTGAATAATATGTTGTATGTTACACCGTTGTTCTCGAGAAACTACGCTGCAAACCTAGTTGTCGTTAGAGACTACCAATTAAACTTGCTTTTTTCGCCGGGCCTTACTAAAATCTTCTTATAATATATAATCCTTATTGAAGAATAGCCAAGACCCTCCGTTAGAAAAATTACTAAAATAATACAGGGAAACAAACACTATTCTAGTATTTAACTTTACTGATTGCCAAAACAGAATTGCCTGCCCCAACGTGTATTATAGGAACTTATTTGTCTATTTTAAGAATATCAATTATATCATATTTAAATAATGGGAGGTTTGATAAAATTAGTTCCTTATTAAACAAACACTTTTAATAACTATTTAAATCTTATTTTTCACTCAGAATCAATCAAGACGTTTCTTTTCCACCGTAAAGTATATATTACCATAATACCTGTTATTTTTCAGCAACTTTATTTTTAGAAAGTTATGCGAAATTTGATATTTATCGCTAAATGTTTAGGTAGCGCCGACAGTAGAATAATAGGTAAAACTATCAAATAATGAGGGGGTTCGGTATTAAATGATTGTATTAAAGCAAGGCAGAAAGTTCTAAAAAGGAATAATACTATTATAATAAAGAAATAAAGAGAAAGCTAGTCAAGTGTATCGAGAAGTACCCAAAGAAAGGCTCTAGTTGTCTGCTAACAAAACAAAATATAAACTCTCAAAAAATTTAAGAATTTAGCCCAATATGTAATAAGAAATATATTTCAAACAACTGTCTGTCATCTTTTTGTTCACTCGTGCACTGCGTTTACGCGTTTTCTACTGTGCGGTCTATCTGGCGCGTCATGGGAAAATTGGGCATAAAAATGAGCAACTTTGATATTTTTGATATCCTTTCGAGAATTGGAAAAGGGTGTGAAATTATTAGGCTGAAGAATGCGAGAGATATAATAACAAATATGAAATATAGTTAGTTTAGTTTTCTATGTGGGGGGCTGGTAGAGTCGTTTAGAGTAATGTTCGCTATGCATAATTCAACATTGCAAGGGGCCGAGAGCAGCTACTGGACCATAACTGGACCACCCATAAAGACCACACAGCATGATGGACCACCCAACTCTCTTAATCACAATTAATTCTGCGAAATACTAGAAATTTGGAGTAAGTAAAAACAGCCAAATAAGAAATCATCTGCTTTCTTTCCACTAGAAGCCCCTTAAGCAGTTGAATATATTACTAACATGATGCACATAAACAATATTCATATACAAAACTTAATAAATTTAGTTTTTATTGCATTTTTATAAAACTGAAAAAAAGAAAAAACGAAAAATGAGGGTGATTAAAATAAGAAAATGTTGAAATGTGAGGAGTCTAAGTTGGCCAAGTTGCCCCTCAAAATGAGCTCATTTCGATGAAAGAGATGGACCACAAAGAACGAAAATGCATGCAATAGCCACCCAAACGACTAACTAACTTCTTGGGTGTCCAAATATCAAAATATCAAGGTGGGAGGTCATCGTTTTCATCTTTTCCAAGTTTACATTTCTTCCTACTCCCGATTATGATATTCTCATTTATTTGATGCGAAAAACAAAAATAGCAAAATGAGCCCCCACAAATAAAACGACATGCAGGGTATATGAATTAAAATAAAAAGAAGGAGTTTATGTTATATTGAAGGTTACTTGGAGTATTAGTTTATTTAGGATGAATAATGCGTTGTCACAGTTGATTATATCTTCTTACTCAGAATGAACATATCTGATATAGAGTATAAAAACTAAAGGACGTACTCCTTAGACAGCTCTATTTAAGCTTCTTATCAGATTAAAGAATATAAACAGCACTATTTTATAATATAAAACAATTTATGTTAATAGAGATGCATAGTCTCTATCAAGAGCTAAGTTTCCAGCCCAGTGTCCTAAAACGAGGCAGTGCTAAATAAAATTGAATGTTTTTTAAAAGTAAAGTCTCTCACTCCACCGACTTCCCATTTATTTTTATATAACATCACAGTTCATCAGGATATTTAACTGGAACCCTAGCTCTTTGTACAGTCTATATAATACATTAGCTTAGATATAGAATACAAAACGGCCACACATTGTATTAACTCTGTTTATTATAAGATATATTGTATTATTAGTTGTTGTTTACAGCATATATCACGGCAGTGAGTAATATCGAGAAGAACTTGGCAAAATAAATGGAATATATTAAAAGATAAATATTTATATAATAACTGTTTATTGTTTGTAGTTTAAGTATATTAAGTCTATAATTTTACATTTAATTATATAAAGGGAATATAGGTATAGTAGTATTAATCTCACTGATACTGCTTTAATGATAATGACTAGTTGTCAGGGTAACCCCTTAAGGGGAGGAGCTCCCATGTCCAAATATGAAAGTTAAAATACACTTAAAATAGAACACCCAGGTAGAAAACACTTTTTAGTACTGCTCAGTTACAACCAGCAACATTGGTAATAAAATGAAGTTAGCTTAGTTAGTCACTCGGAAGCCAATCAAATGATTTAGCGTTGATTAATAAATATAAAAATTTCAGAAAATACGAGTGAGTTGTTTCAATATTTTAAGGAAGTTATTTGAGTTAATAGATTAAATTAAAAGAAGTATAACTACTGTTTTAAAACATGTGAAGTAATGTTATTATTATATTTTTAGTTCAACTTATGTATTGTCACTTACAAGGAAATAACAAAAATAGTAACATTATTAATACGGGGGTAATATGTTTGTATTAGGTAATCAACTTCACTGAATGCAATAGCAAGTGAAATTGGGCATTAATCTATGGGGTGGTCGAGGGTTTGCTGTTATAAGCCAAATGAACCATGAGAGTTCAGACCCAATACAAAAAGCACATTATGCGCTTACTTAATGACACAATATGCAACCAGCGATGTTACAATTCTCATAAAATAACACGGCCTTATTATATTTATATATAATTACTTTAATATACCTTTAACTTATTTTAACTCTGTAGAAAATGTTGAATTTGGTAAGTAAGGAGGTGTTTTTGGCACTAAAACCTTGTCGAATCTGTTTTTCTCGAATTTGTCTCCCGGAGCGTAAGAAAACACTTTTGAAATAGAAAGAAAGCTCAAGTGAAGGCGGTGTTCAAAATAAAGGTAAATAATAGAATAAGTATTGCTGAACATATATAGTCTGTATCAATAGTTACCTTGCAAGTGCAGTATTCTTATGTGCAGCGGTATTGTACAAAAGTGAATAGATAATCCGTGTCTTTTCTCTAAAAGTGCATCTGTGTCCTCTGCGTATTTTAAAAGAAAGTTGCATATTCAGGTTGCTAACTCGGACTTTAAATTTTTTAACACTACCTCTTTAGTTTTGAATTGGACTATACTAGTGCAAGTGAGTTATATATGAGTTCTTTCTGCATTTGCCTTGTTGGTGGTGGTTTAAACATCGTTTACAGCCTCAATAAGACTAATTCTGCATAATATTGCGTCTTCGGTGCCCTAGGGACTTGGTTTCGTATTCTCTCACTTACATTTAGGCTAGCTTTCTTCGTCGACCTCCCTCTCGGATAATTAAATTTGCAGAAAATGTTCATTTCTATGCATTTATGCGCCCAGATTGAACAATCCGAAATATTATAACTTTAAAAAAAAATGTGGTCTGTATCCTATGAATAGGATTTGTTAATTAAAATTAAAACTTACAAGTTATCGGTACTCGCGTAGAGAGTAAATTACTGTATTGTAAGGAAAACATTAAAAAGTAACATATAAGACAGTACCTTTTAATTAATCGGATATCAGTATTTAAAATTAGGTTATCTACTGTTTCATGTAAAATATTGTTTATGAATTGCCAGATATATAGTCTTTTCCAAGAAGAAAGAGGTTGTGTCGTATGATACAGCTCTATATTTAACTAAATTTAATATGTAGCGAAATGGTTCTTAAATTGTTAACACGGCTTCTTTACTTTCAATTACTTTCAATATAATAAAATATTAAGATTAATAAATAGTAAGATATTGTGTATGAGGAGGTAGTTACTTTGTAAGACTAAGAGAAGTATGTAATTTAGTTAAATTATAGTGCTATTTTAACAAACATTTATTGTTATTATCACACAAGAAAACGGTTATTATTAATGATTTCTGTCAAAAAGAAGAGACATTTTTAGAATTGTAAAAACTAAAGGCAAAGTTAATACATTATCTAATAGGGTGGTCTGAATTTCATTAAATTGATAATAGAGCTCAAGATCAGTAGAAGAGTATTAAAGTAAGATATGTTTATCTGATCTAACATCACTTAAAGTAATTAAGTAAATATACATTTCTTTTAATTTCAAGGGAACAAAACTATAATTTATTTCTTATAACTTATATTAATGCTGCTTATGTTTATGAAATTTAGTCAATTAACCTGTAAGTTTATGTGCATCCTAAGGGTGAAAGCTTCTATTTTATATTTACGAATATTAATAGTAAGTAAATTAGGCAAAATATTTAGTGTTTGCGGGAAAAGCATGCTCGTGCAATTTTATGCATGTTGATATTTATCTTTATAGAAGGCAATGCTTATTTCTAATAAAATAACTATTTAATAACATCGTAGGAGGTCTTAGTTAGTTTCCTTCCGTATGTCACATTTTGTTTGTGCAATTCACTTTGTTCTATTCTAAATAAGCCTTTAATTATTGGCCGAAAACGTCTTTTAAGAGGACAAGTAAAAACGAAACACCCCCCTCCCATACAACTATTTATTGTCACAATGTTTTGGTAAAACATTTATGTTCCTTATTTTGTTCGTCCATTGGTTGCAAATAAAATATATGAAATACCGGGTGGTCTGTTTAAAGTGTGATTTGGTAGTTCTTTGTTGGTGTTCGGAGGAATAGAAAGGGGCTTTGGAGCCGGCAAGGATGAGCTAAATCTCATTAAGAAGAAGGAAAAAGACAAGTGACAGAGCCCCTCTAGGAAACAGACCACACACTAGCTTAAATGCCAGTTTACTGTTAGGGTGGTCGAAATATTTTAATTAACACCGCCGCTTGTAAGTATAAAAAGGAATGATTGAGCAAGAGTGACGGCATATTCAATTGAATGGGATTATCATAAGCTTAAGGGGGCCTAGAATGCAAGTGCACGACATCTACAGCAGAGAAAAGTCTTCTTTTTTTGTTTCTGCTGCTCTAGTTAGAGACGGAAGTTTCTTTGTTAGCATGTCGTTACCACACAACCACAAAACTAGCTACTGGGCCACTCATTTTAGACGCCATGGGTGGTCGCGAGACCCATGGTGCAGATAACCAAATCAGAGCAATATTTGTATATGGGAAGCCTAAATTGTAACAGAAAGTATGGATTGAGCTATAATTCAATTGGGGAATATGATAAAAATGTGGATAATTAAATAGAGAAGTTTATAATATTAGAAAGAAGTCAAATGATATATAAATGCATAGAAAATAGACCACCAGGAATACAATAAGATATTCGAATGGGTGGTCTAGTGGAAGTTATTTCAGTGGGGGATCCCGAAGCAGCAAAGGGGGCTCGCTTAGGGCCGAATGAACAAAGAAAATATAAACACAGAAGAACGAGACTAAGTGCGTCCAAATTGACTGCAACTATTAAATTCTTGGGAGGTCTGAAAGGAAGACCTCACACGCCGCTAACGACAACGGTAAAGCTAACCTGAGAACAGTTTTACCATCTTACTTTGTCATTGGAATACATAATAAACAGGTTAAATAACTTCGTTGTGGACTTTCTTTTAGTTTATCTTTATAAATATATCTTGACAGGAACTCACCATGATTAATAGTGTAATAAGTAATGTGAAGATACAACCAATAATCAACCAAATACCTGTAAATAAAAACTATTTAAGAAAGAAAACAAAAAAAAACAAGAATAGCCTGGGTAATTGCCTAGAAAAGAGGTATTTATTTGAGAATACGGTAGAGTTAGCGAACAGCCACCCAGTCGGTTAACTTTCAGGGAAGCCAGACCTCCAAGCGGTAAAATTAGAATTTCAATCAGTTGTGAGAGTAAGAAGAGAGTTTGAATAAATGAGGGATATCATCGGAAGTTAGAGAATTGGAAAATACATTTAAATAAAGAGTATAGAGAGATAAAAGGTAGCTACTAGGATTATGATGTCAAGAACATATATGATCAAATAAAATACTTCTATTTATATTTATTATTTGTATTAATACTTAATTAAGTGGTTTATTATAACCATTATGTACAAAAGGTAGAAGAAGTAATAAACTCTTGTATGCCTTAAAAACTAGGCTTCCATAGCAGTAGCCTAGAGAGAGGCGATATTAAATTAAAATATATATACTTCTTAGGAAAAGTCTCTTAATCCACCGTTTCACCATTCATTCTATATATCATCACTGCTCCACAAAATACTACGCTAGAATAATAGGTAAACCATTTACTATTTTCTTAATAGACCTATTAAGAAAATAGTAAATGGTAAAGCTTTTTGCCGATTTAAATCTTTTCTTTTTTTTAAATATTTAAATGTTTAGTCATCAATTATAACTGAATAAATAAGCATTATGTTAGAACTTGTTCTTGTAAAACAAAAAATACAAGATTGGTTATTTTCAAACTGAAAGTTTAAAAAAGAAATGAATATCAGTATTATTGAACTGTACAAAGATTTGCATAATTCGTTTTTACTGAGTCTTTGTTTGAAAGAAAAGGAAATTGATTATTTATATTATGCGAGCATATGTACTATTATATATATATATATATATATATATATATATATATATATATATATATATGAATA
>JAQGAV010003902.1:0-11393 GCA_034691345.1 Phasmarhabditis papillosa | reverse complement strand
CTTTTAATACTTTACATTCTTTTAATTCTTTTAATACTTTACATTCTTTTAATTCCTTCTAAAACAACTGCTATATAACTTTGTTATTGTCGTTTTACACGAGTTTTTGTTTAATTCAGTCTTTTTACTTTTTGTTTTTCACCGGAAACCCCTTTCAATTAAGTTTTATTCAACTTTCTTGCAATCCAAAACGAAAAATAAACGCCACTATTATTTTGTTTCTGCTCAATAACAACTTTTGTTTACAACTTCTCAAGTTTTCTTTTAACTAATAAAAATAACTTTTAAAAATATAAGATTTGATTTATTCCGAAATCAAGTTCGGATCATGTTATATATATTACTTTAAATAATAATACTTCTTTTCCTGAACACTTCTTCAGAATCGTTCAACACTGCTTGGAGCAATAACTAAGTTCTCAGCGTATTAACTTTTTCCGAAATCCAGCTACCGTGCTCTATTATTTAACTAGAATTATTTGTACCGTGCTCCCTATATAAGGTTTGAGTGAAGTAAATTTAACACTTTGTAAATTGAAGCAAAATTGAATCAACTATAGTCGACGGACAAACGAGATGCAAGTTAAATGTGCTCAATTTAAAAAGCGAAGTTATAGTTATATTTACTAATATAAATTAACTGTTTCAGAAGAATAGGTCGGATGTGGTGTTCTACACTGAATCATTGACTAGCCAGCGTTTTCGCGCGCCATTGCTCGACCGCTCTCCAATACAATTTTCAGTTCATACCGTATACCCTTGCATAAACCTTGGTCGCCGACTATAGTATAAAAGTTATATTACCACGTGTTCATCAGCGTAAAGACATGATTAATAATACGTGTTATAGTCGGTGGCTAATCGCTTGCAAGAGGTTACGGTACGAACTGCAAATTCATTAGAGCTTATTACAGTAATTAGAGCAAATTTAGAGCAAAGGTATGCTCTATTTTCAATTTAATAGACCTTTAACTGCAAAACTTTAACTATATAGTCGCTTTCAATAAGTATACTACATAAAGTCTCTTAAAAAGAAGACTTTTTTTTCCATATTCTGTAATTAATGGTAGCTCTATTTTCTAACACTTGCTATTTGAGTTTGGCAGGACGATCCAAAAAAGCCCCAGGTTGAAATTCGGATGTGGGCTCAACGGTTGAGCCTCAACCCGAAACCAGGGCTGTGAAAAGGAAAAGGAAAAAAAACCGTTTCTCAAATGTTCGGCCCCGGCCCGGCCCGGCCGGCCCGTATAATGCCCAGCCCTGCCTGAAACCCAAAAACCCGTTTTGAGCCCGTTTTTTGTGCTTAATTGTTGATATTTCAAGCAATTTAAGCCAAAGTATCACGTTTCAACCCGAATCCAGGAAGCGGGTTAGGTTAAAAAGGGTCAAATCGGCCAACTTTACTGGCAATATGGAAACTCCAAAATAGCCCTATTTCTCTAGAATACACGCTTCATTTACTAATTCTCTCGCAGGCGCATTCATTTTTGACCATTTAGTCAAAAAACTCAAACTTTTAAATCCGTAGAGACGTTTGGCTGCAAAAAAGAAAGAATTTCGCAGAAATGGGCATATCTTTTGCTACAATCTAAAAGTATTTAAATTGTTGTTGTTCGAGAAGCGTTATTTTGCATTAGAAAAGTGAGTTTCAGTTGCACATTCAATTTCTTAGAGGGGGGTCGATTCGCTCGGTTTTAGGTCTGAAGCTAAGATTAGTCCCCAGCCAGTTGCCGACGCCAGTCTCTAACGCCTGCCGTCTTCTCTGAACATCTTTTTTAACATCGCTATTTCGCGAATTTCGCACCCGGCGATCACGTTTTTTTTTTGTTATTTCTTCAGTCTTTCACATTTTGCGCTGTTGCCTGGATGTTTTAACAAAGTTTAGGATAGAATTACCGAAAAAGAAGGCCGACGAAGCCGGAAATTCGCAACCATTTTGGTTTTCTCAGAATTGTAATTAGTCTCTGTGTAAGAGGTTTTCTTTTTTGGAGAAATTGATGTTCGAAGCTTTATTTGGAGAAAAGATTCAGATTCAAAAGTAATGCCGCCGTGTATTCTGCGTATTTCGTTATTTTTAACACTGCACCTGCTTGCATTCTACGCGCGCGATATCAGCAGATTGAAAACTTGCTTTCGTTCTGCCTTACTCTGACAAAATATTGCAACACTCCTGCAAATCAATTTTATTAACACGGATGTATTACTTTTGAATTTGACTATATAAACCTAAGACTATTTCTTTGAACTTGTTATACTTACTTATATTGTTATGTTCTGAACAAATAATTTTTCAGAAAACTTTGCCATCAAACTTTCATTATAAAGTTATTAAACGAACGTCGAACTTCGAGAAAGTTTATAAATGAAAATGCGAAGTTTCTTTTACAAAGTAATGCAGCACTTTTCAGAATCTTTTTCTATGCTTCTCTCCCAACAAAACCGACTTCCTCCAGCAAATTTAATTAAACGCCTCTAAATTAATGAAATAATAGGCCACACATTCATTTATTTCAAATTTCCGGTTTTGGCGCCTTTTCTGCGCAATTCATCTTGCTTACATTACATGCATTAATATGAGCCGTTTTGTTTTTTGAGGACTTGACCTTTCAGAATTTTAAATATCGGCTAAAATGCTATGTTTAGGGTTTTATTTCTAATTTATATAGTCTAATTCGAGAGTAATAATGGATTGATAAAAAAAGAATCTCATTGAAAATGGCTCTGAAAGTATTCGAAAACCAAAAATAAACGCAAAATTTCCTTAAAATACTCAAGAACACTTCATAATTCATCTTGAATCTCACTATAAGAAAAATAGGAAAAGTTTTTCCTATTCTTAACTAGTAATTTGCTAAAGAACACTTTAAAATTAGTAATTAGTTTTTTTTACCGAAAACGCGAGCCTAAAACTCTTTAAATTCTATAATCTTCAATGTATTTCATTCCTTTTTCATGTTTTTGATTATCGCTATCTTCACTACAGTAATCCTTTAAGAATGGATGTGATTCGCAGGATTCTTCCGCGTAGGATGATGTATAGAGACCAGTACTCTTTCGAATTACTAAAAAGTAGTTCAAATCAGGAATTTCGCGCCAGATCCCTCTCAAATCATGGCAAATTGCCAAGATTTTATTCGAATTATGAGAATATCCGGCTTACTGAAGCGGCGTCTAATAGGGAAACGAAAGAAAAGGTAAGCGTCTGGAAGCGTCGGGGAGCACAAAGCTCTCAATTTTCGGCTGGGCCGGGCGAAGTTTGAAAATTAAATTTGAGAAAAGCACCTAAGGGTCTCCCCCCTTACTATATGAAAATTTTCTACCATAAATTTGTTATTTCGAAAAAAAATCGGGGGGGACCCTTATGTTTGGTTTTGAGTCATTGGTGTGTACTGGCCTGAGGTCAATTTTCGAGTACATTTTGGGCCCGGCCCGGCCCAGCCTGTTGAAAGGTCTGGGGGAGCAATGGTTAAAAGATAAATATAATATATAGTATTTATAAATAAAAAATATAATTGTAAGACAGTAGGAGATGCTGCGCTGTTCCAAAAATAAAGTATTTCGGAAATTAACTACAACGCGTATTCTCCTATTGGAGGCACTAAAGTTCCTTTAAACTATATTATGTTCTGTAATCTCACACAATAACTATAGATTCCTTCGGCGCAGGGTTTCGGCCATTTATTCCGGAATCTTCTGAGCAAAGACGGCTCCTTTCTAACATTCAATCTTCGGGAGCACGAAAAATGGGATAAATAAGCTGCTGGTTTCAAAAGCCTTCTTTATCTACGGGGAATCGAACCCATAGCCTCAGATCCTCACGGATTCAGAGACCGCTGTTGTATTCACAAGATTGCAACACACGGAGACCAACCGAGCTTATTGTTGGAAGTATTGCAATATAATTAGGCAATACTTTTACAATATCCGTGTAGGGCTTCGTTAGACTTTAGCCTTTAAATTTGTGGATTGCAAGATAATGTTATATTATAAGAGATTCATTGAGTTATAATATTTATTATATATATAAGAATTGATAACATTAGCTAAGACCGCGGGATGTGAAGAATTGATAACATTAGCTAAGACCGCGGGATGTGAGAATTGATAACATTAGCTAAGACCCTCCACATGGGATGTGATTCAAATGGTGGGGTCTTCGGGTAGTAACTCGGGTTTAGAACTATCCGGTGGCTCCAAGAGTTCAGCGCGGTCTTATAGTCTATAACAAACAAAAGACCGCAGAGCGCGGTAGTATATGTATATAGGCTTCCGCAATTGCGTACTTGTCTTTTTCTGGATATGATACAAAATAAAACTAGTGCATTTATATTTTTCTGACAACAAACATTGCTCTTCTTGCTCTTCAATTGCTCTTCAAAACATATATAATGGTTTTCCGATTTTGCCATAGATTGAGCAATTTTCCAAACGTTACACAACACCGCGCAATGCAATCTTCTTTTGGTTATGGACTATAACTATTTTTATTAATTCGTATTATATAATTCTGCTATATAGTTAAAGTTATTTTTCTGTTGCTAGAAATTGCATTAGACTCAGGGACGAAACGTAGTAATGTCAAAACACTTAATTTTCTCATAACTTGTTATATTTTTTCGTTTGTAATTTCATCATATTTATGATAATAAAATTCATTTATATCTTTTTAATTTTAATTTAACCCTTCCTATATCGGATTTCGAGGTTCGAAGTCACACTATTTCGTAAAACCTTTGCAATTCAGAAACATATTACTAACTTTAATTGTAATCTTTTCTAATCTTTGTATTCTATGTTACGTGATGCTTGTTTGTAATCTGACCCTCATACAACGTGATTTTCACATTCCGTTACAAATTTTCGCAGCTGGGGCGGTGTAAAAAAGTTCAAAAATCTAGTTCGCCGGGTCAAAAAATTAAATCCCGTCTTATGGATTAAAAGCTGCAAAATTACATGCAATTCTAAGGGGAAGAGCGCCAAACATTAATGAACAAATGGGAAAACTAAAACATATTTAGAATCATTTATAATAGTTTGTTACAGTCAGCGCCGAGAGTAATAATGGAATGTCACTTGCGTATTTATACGATTTTTAACACCGCACCTGCAGGCAAATTGCACGCGCGTACATGCAAAGTACAATATTGAACGGAGAGTAGCCGCCAAATGCTGGCGCGGTGTTTATTTTTCTGACAACAAACAAAAAATTGCGTATCGAACCATATAATGGAAGTTTAATTTTGTCACAGAATCAGCAATTTGTGAAACCTTAAACAACACCGCTCACTGCAGTCTTTTTTTATGGACTATGCGCTTGGAAACTTCCCGAAGTTTCATTGCTTTCATCTTCTGGGCTGACTGTTTGCTTCTAATAAATAGGAAGTTGATCCAGTTCGGTCCTATTCTTCAACAGAACTTGTATTTTTTTATAAAAAACCGCTATCTGCATGAAACCTCGACCATATATGTAACTTAAGTTTGTTTGAACTAAAACATATATCTCTTACTATTCATTTCACTCCGAACTCTCGTTCTTTAAATCCTTTAATCATTCATTCCTTTCTTAAATTCTCACGAACTCCGTGCACTTCTGCCTGACAGGCGGAAGAGCTTAAACTATCATTTAAAGGGGGGAAACGAAAGTTTTTAACCGAAAAAGAGTAGTATGACTTAAAGGACTAAAACTATTTTTTTGTCTATTAGCTGTTAGAGCAACCGATATACACATATTAAATACCGTAACCAGTATTCATTAGAAAGCATGCCCTTTCTGACCCTCACCTAGCAGGGATTTAACAACTTTGCCACTTGCTCATGTTCGGGTTTATAACTTATTCAGGCAGGGCTGGCCGCGCCCCAACACAACGGGTCGAAGCTAATTCAATTGAATCCGGCCGGGCCGGCCTGGGTTTCAAAATTGCTCTGCTCATAGACTGGCTTATTTTGATGAATAATTTATGTTAATTTATATATCATTGGACAGGCTCAAGCAGCTGAGTTTTTTCGAAAGATTCTGTTAAGGCTTTCCTGAGAAAAATGAACTTTAACATAGTAATGAGAGCTCAGTCCTTTAACCTCACTGTCTCCGTTGGCGAGCCGTGGCCTCTAGGTGTTTCACTATGGGGTTCCCGCTTTTTGAAGTTCTTTCGTCTCATAACTCTAAACGCTCTAAAAATCTGTTATCTCGTTCTTGGTAATGTCTATAACAATCAAAACACCTCAGAGCGCGATGGTATACATAGGCTTCTGCCATTGCGTATTTATCTTTTTCTGGATATGATACAGAATAAAACTAGTACAATAATATTTTTCTGACAACAAACAAAAAATTGCGCTTCAAACCATATAGTAGTTTTCAATATTGCCACTGAATGAGCGATTTTACAAACCAACACCGCGCACTGCAGCTTTTTGTTATGGACTATAGCAGAGAATGAACAATCTTTTTTAACACTAATTAAGTTTCTAACTTTTATTCCCCATAAGAATCTTTTGTAAACCCGAAAATCAAAAGCCACGGTGGTTCAATAGAACTATGGTGCAAGCTTAACTCAATTGGAGCGTAGTCCAGAACTCCATAAATAACAATTTAGGTTCAGCAAGAATAAGGAGAACTAACGCACGGCAATTAGGGTTTATTGGATACCTTCTTATTTGAGCATTGTCATATGAGCTCGATTTGAGCTCGGCATAAGTATGCTGCTCAATCCCATGGTTGTAAAGGGCCAACCCCAGCCAGACCGGTTTCTACCGATTTTCAAAATAACGGCCCAGTCCGCACGAATCGCCGCACCATGAGGGAACGGGACAAAGCAAATTAAAATGTTCAAATCTTGATGCACGAAACCTGGCCTATTTTGTTAATTAATCTTTACTATTTATATATCATTCGAAAGAGCTTGCAAAAAACTATGCGCTTTAGTGTTTTCGAACAATTTTATTCACTAGTATTCATAAACGAGCAGCTTTAATATTTTAAAAGGGGCACATTCCTTTATTTCGTTTTTCCTCTTTGGCGTGCCGAACGCGGGCTGGCCTGTTAAATTCTCTCACCTGCTCAGTTTTTTTGTAATTTTGTCCTAAACAAAAAGTAGTGCATAGTTTATTAGTCAATATCTTCTTACACAACATGGTATTTTTGCAAAAATCACTTTTCTTAAAATTTGTACCGCTGTGGCCTAATTGTCAAATTGAAGCTTTATCTAGAATTGGGCATTTCGGCCAGAAAAAATACGAGCCCCATCCCGAAATTCGAACTTAAGCTGGCCCCGAAGCCCGAAAGCCCGTTTTTGCAAAAGCCCGTTTGAGCCCGAAGCCCGAAAGTGCTATTACTATTAATTGAGTATCCATATTATTTGATACTTTCTCAAAAGTCCTTAAATCTAATATGAAACTTTTTGAATCTCTTGAACTTTCGTCTAATAATAGTGTTTTCTATTCTAACTTGTGACTGCTCCTTTTTTTCCAACGCCTTCTTTTAAATGACGCTTTCTCCGTGTGAAAAATAGATATAAAATTACAGAAAATGAAACACGTTCTCTCATTTGAAGGCTAGTGATTTTAGGCAAATTTTAAATTGCCAAATCTTATTTTGATTGGAAACGAACAATGAGATTTAAGTTTTATAGTCTGTTTCAATACCCAGACTGCATCTCGCCGGCGCGCTGCTGTAGTCTAAAAATAACATTTTCCTGATTACGTACAGTTAGAGTATTTATGTTTTGCCTTTTCGAATATGTTCTGCTCCGTCCCTGAAATTTCCACCAAAAAATTGTGTTTTTATAGCGAAAATATTTTTTTCAAACGCAAAACATGCCAAATGACGGACTCTGGCAGCTTGCCAGGGCAAAAATTTGCAACCTGCCCAACCCAGAGCTGTTAAACCGGCCGGGCTTTTCCGGCCCGGCCCGGCCCGAAATTGAGAACCCAGGCCGGGCTGGGCCGGCCGGTTTAACAGCTCTGGCCCAACCGAACAGCGTATGTGGCGTGGTGGTGCGTCTACGTCCGCTCAGCTTTTTCTTTTAACTTTTAGTCCGAATGCCTTCTTTAATTATTTGTAATGTATTATTATCCTGTTTTTGTGACTCAACAACTATTTTTGATTTAATTTTCTTGGCAAATTTCTAATTTAGCCATATTTCTCACTGTGAAAACAAGTCGTAATTTCCCCTCTGAGAAGCGTTACCATTGATATTTTACTGTTAAAATATAGGTAACTTTACTCAAACAAAAATGTTTTGTGGACCATCAGTTTTTTGTTGTTTATTCATTTTACGAAACCCGAGATCACTTATATTTAGAGCGAAGAAGTGAGACGAGGGAACAATAGGAAGTGGGACTTCATAGCACAGCACCCAGGGAGTGGAGACGGCGAATCAAAACAAATTTGCCCGAATTCTTTCTCCGGGGGGATTCGAACCATCGAACTCTCGCTTAAGAGGCGAAATTTCTAACCACTGAGCCACCATGTCCTCATTCTTTTCATTCATTCAGTTGTTTCATTCTACAACTACGGTTAATTAAGGCTCAGTCATATTCAGTTTAAAGTACCTTGTTGAGGTCTAGCCAAGTCAAAGCAGCTTGTCTATCTTACCGCTTACTAGAGTATTAAGCAGAGCAGATTATCCGGCCCGGCCCGGCCGGAAATTTTGGAGGTCCGGCCGGATGACCAGCTCTGGTATTAAGCCTTCTGTAACTAAGTGGATTCGAACTCCAGAATCAGTGGCCGTAGTATAGAAACGCCCGGGCAGCTGGTTTAACTGTCTTGAGATGCCAAATTGATAACCATTTCCACCAGCCGATACTAAAGATTACAATCACTAGAGTTCTTAACGCCTCTGAACCCAATTGTTGGCCTAGTCCCCTACGTACCGGTGTATTGAGCCTAGGTCCAAAGGTTTTTAGAAATTTCGGGCCCCGCTGGTTCCGGAGTCAAAACTGGTCGGGTATTGCAACATTCAGCAACATTCAATAAAACTTCTGAACCAGCTCAACGGCTACTTCCTGGTCTGTTTATCCTAATAAGCTCATGTGGATTATTAGAATTCTATCTATGATCTGCATCCTTTGGATACCTTCTAAGTCTTCTCTAAAGTCATTTGCTAAGCTATTTGGATCAGGCAGATTACAACTGCTTTTCTCACAAACACTCTTTTCATAATTGAGATTTGCGAGCCGTGGGTTATATTTGGCATTTTTATTAAACCTGCAAGCTTGTTTGTGCTTAAATTTGTATGTAGCAGCTATGGGTGCTTGGCTTAGCTTTATTGTTTCATTAAAAGGACGAAATTACAATTTTCAGACAGAATCGAAAAATGTAAAATTGCTATATTTCGAATAATTTTAATGCAGAAATTCTGGAATTCGACGATATTTATAAAAATAGAAGTCATTTCTCAGCGGCAGATTAAAGACAGAATTTTACACCACCGTGGGACCGCGTGCAGTATAGGTTTTGAAACGGACTATACAAATAAAAATATTTTTGAAAACGGATCAACCCTTCCCAACCTCTGCGTATTCCTTGCTACTCCGATGATCAAACTTTTTTCGTTTTATCTCATTTTGTCTCTCTCGCACGGCTCGCCGCGTCCTAAGGCAACGGGCGGGACAAAACAAATTCAAATGTTCAAATCTTGTTGCACGAAACCTGACCTATTTTATTAATTAACTATTTACTATTTTTATACCATTTGAAAGAGCTTGCAAAAAACAATGCGCTTGAATTTTTTCGAACAATTTCATTCATTGCTTTTCACAAACGAACAACTTTAATATTTTAAAAGGAACACAGTCCTTTACTTCGTTTGTCCTCTTTGGCGAGCCGTGACAAATAGAAACATTCTCAAATATTTAAAATATGTTATAAGAATCCATTTGTCATAACAGCATGCTTCGACTGTCATTTATTATTTGAGAAGAGCTCTTTTTTCGTTTTAACTTCAAAAACTTGTCAAGTCCTACACAGGCGCGTCACTCAGATTAATTCAAGACAGACCAAAAAACAAATCTCGGAGAAAACCCGTTTGAAGTCATAGAAAAACAAGATTTATTATTTAACTTTATGTTTACTAATAATCTCATATATATGCTTGTATCGTTAACATTTAAATTTGGTATTTTATTTACGTAGTTAAAGTATTCAAAGTATTTTATTTCCTGTATCACTCATATCATAATAATGGTAGATTTTTCAAGGCAGGGCTTTGGCCGCTGGGAAAAGGCCCGCCCGTTTCCAAAACAGTCGGCCCCGGCCCGTCAAATTCCCAGCCCTGAGCTATTCATTCCGGAATCTTCTGAGCAGCGTCGGCTCCTTTCTAACATTCAGTCTTCGGGACACGAAACATGGGATAAATAAGCAGCTGGTTTCAAAAGCCTTCTGCAGCTACGGGGAGTCGAACCCACAGCCTCAGATCCTCATGGATTGATAGACCGCTGCTCTAACCACTAGGCTAAAGTGCTCGTATCACATTGCTAAACGGTTTCCATCCCGAACACATTAATCTATTTGCGATCTGAATCCTTCAAAATCTATTTTGAATTGTATTCCTGGATTTACAAAAGTCTATGCACCTGCGGGGGTTTGAACCCCCACTCTCTACCGTTTCTTCGGATTACTAGCTAGGCTTGCTAACCACTCGGACAATCTAGAAAACTATAGTATAAAGCCTAATTCTCTTTCGAACATGTTTTCCCTTATATTTTAATTTTATTATTGTAAATTGTTCTTTAATTACATAGCCGTATGTTCTAATTGATTTCTTGAAAGTCTTCTTTCTTTTTCATAAAATATTCATTATCTTAGCCAATTAACACTACTTTTCCGCGTTTAGAATTCTCACATAAAAGACGCTAACTTATTTTAATCGGTTTTGTAGATTTAGTTATAGCCGGTATAGTCTATAACAAACAAAATACTTCCGCGCCCAAAGGAAAATAGTGAAATCTTGATGCTCATACCCTGGCTTATTTTGTTAAGCAATTCATGTTACTTTATATATCATTGGAAAGACCACAGCTCAATCTGTGCAACTTAGTTTTTTCGCATGATTTGATTACAGCTTTAGAAAGAAAAATGAACTTTAACATAAAAAATGAGAGCCCAGTCATTTAACCCCTATGTCTCCGTTGGCGAGCCGTGCGATTTTACATTCATTTTTATAACGCTGCGCCCCGCTCATGATACCGCGCTGGAAACCTAGGTCTTGAGATGGACTATACATGTTTTAAACATCATTAATATAAGTTTTACACATCTGATCTAGTTATACTTCTCTTTATATATATATATGTACTTATACACTATACTATTCTAAAAAGTGCATGAGCAATGCGAAAAAAGACCGGATTCTCTAGCAATTTGCGTTCCGCTTAAGCAAAAGCGCGTGGTTTCC